>CAUYPK010003720.1:0-83221 GCA_963574355.1 Loris lydekkerianus | reverse complement strand
CCACCCTCAGGCAATTGAAGCAGCTTCAAAAATACACTACTGGGACCTGACCAAACAAAAAAGCTTCTGCACCGCCAAGAACACAGTAAGTAAAGCAAGCAAACAGCCCTCAGAATGGGAGAAGATACTTGCAGGTTATGTCTCCAACAAAGGTTTAATAACCAGAATTCACAGAGAATTCAAACATATAAGCAAGAAAAGAACAAGGGATCCCATAGCAGGCTGGGCAAGGGACTTGAAGAGAAACTTCTCTGAAGAAGACAGGTGCATGGCCTACAGACATATGAAAAAATGCTCATCATCTTTATCATCAGAGAAATGCAAATTAAAACTACTTTGCGATATCATCTAACTCCAGTAAGATTAGCCCATATCACAAAATCCCAAGACAAGAGATGTTGGTGTGGATGTGAAGAAAAGGGAACACTTCTGCACTGCTGGTGGGAATGCAAAGTAATACATTCCTTTTGGAAAGATGTTTGGAGAACACTTAGAGATCTAAAAATAGATCTGCCATTCAATCCTATAACTCCTATACTGGTTATATACCCCGAAGACCAAAAATCACATCATAACAAAGATATTTGTACCATAATGTTTATTAAAGCCCAATTCATAATTGCTAAGTCATGGAAAAATCCCAAGTGATCATGGATCTAAAAATGAATTAATAAATTGTGGTATATGTACACCATGGAATATTTTGCAGACTTAAAGAAAGGTGGAGACTTTACCTCTTTCATGCTTACATGGATGAAGCTGGAGCATATTCTTCTTAATATAGTATCTCAAGAATGGAAGAAAAAGTATCCAATGTGCTCAGCCCTACTACGAAACTAATTTATGGCTTTCACATGAAAGCTATAACCCAGTTATAACCTAAGAATATGGGGAAGGGGGAGAGGAAGGGGAGGGGAGGGCAGAGGGATGGTGATTGGTGGGATCACACCTATGGTGCATCTTACAAGGGTACATGTGAAACTTACTAAATGTAGAATATAAATGTCTTAACACAATAACTAAGAAAATTCCAGGAAGGCTATGTTAACCAGTGTGATGAAAATATGCCAAATGGTATATAAAACCAGTGTATGGTGCCCCATGTATGCAGCTATGATTTACTTTACCTCTTTCATGTTTATGTAGATGGAGCTGGAACATATTCTTCTTACTAAAGTATCTCAAGAATGGAAGAAAAAGTATCCAATGTACTCAGCCTTACTATGAAACTAATTTATGGCTTTTATATGAAAACTATAACCCAATTACAACCTAAGAATATGGGAAAGGAGGAGAATGAGGGGGGGGTGGAGGGAGAGTGATTGGTAGGATCCCACCTACAGTGCATCATGCAAGAGTACATGTGAAACTTACTTAATGTAGAATATAAATGCCTTAACACAATAACTAAGAAAATGCCAGGAAGGCTATGTCAACCAGTGTAATGAAAATGTGTCAAATGGTATATAAAACCAGTGTATGGTGCCCCATGATTGCATTAATGTACACAGCTATGATTTAATAATAAATAAAAAAATTAATTAATTAAAAATAAAATAAAATGCTTGGCCACTCACTCAAGAGTCCAACTCAATAGGTCTTGAAATCTAAGAATCTTCATCTTAACACTTCAATAGGTCTGAGGGGAGTGAAGGTGGTTCATAAAATATTTAAGAGATACTGCATGGATTTTACTGGTGATCTTGCCCTCTGATGAACACTTACAAACATCCACTCAATTAAACCTCATTCTATCCAGTACTATATTGTGGCCTCAAATGAATTACCTCCCTCCGTTGAATCTGCCAGGACATGGAACATGTACAGTAAATATAACATGATGTTGATGGATTCTCTATATGACTTAAAACACAAAACCTGATAGACACCTTCAGGCTTAGAATCTCCTCTTGCCACATGCTATGACATGCCTCCTCCCTTCCTCATGCTCTGAGCATAGTTCATTCCCACTGCAGATCCTCCTAGCAGTTCTGCAGCTAGCATAGAAAGAAGACAAACCACTCAGCTAGAGAAAGCTGAGGACAGATTTAATAATAATGGCCCTCTGATGGCTGAATGTTAATGTCCAGTTGATTTCCCTAAAGGTAGAACACACAAAAAGGTACTACATTTTCCAGAAAGGGTAATTTGGATTAAATATATGAAACACATCTCCAACTAGAATGCTATTTAGGCTAGAATGGGATGTGGAGGTACATTCTGTCTCTCGAGGCTCAGAGTATTAGAGCTGGGAGGAAACATAGCAGTCTAACCATATGTGCACAGCAGTCCTCTTGCTATTGGGGGAAATGTGTGTCTCTTGCTATCCCAGGTTAGCTTCTCTCCAAGTGTCCTGGAACTACCACTATCTTTAACTTCTGGGACTTTGCCCATCAGAAATGCCCTTGTTCATGCTTTTTAAAAATTAAGTGAATTTTCTTAATAAGAAAAATATACAAATTTTTTTTTCAGCTATACAGAAGCCAGCATTCTTCTAGCTCCTGTAAGGACAGAGAGGGACAGCCTGACCACATAGCCACTTGAGGGAAGTTGAGCTGAAAGATGGGTCCACAAGATAGCAAACATGACCTGGATCAAGCTGAACTATAATTTCTAGTTTAAATAAGCCCACAAATTCTCTTTTTAAAAAAGTACAAATCCATGACTTGGCAATTGTGAATTGAACTGCAATAAACATTAAGTGCCCATCAACCCATGAATGGATTAACAAACTGTGGCATATGCACACCATGGAGTACTATTCAGCCATAAGAAAAGATGGAGACTTTAAATCTTTTATGTTTAACTGGATGAAGTTGAAACACATTCTCCTTGGCAAATTTTCTGAAGAATGGGGAAAAAATTTCCAATATACTCAATGCTAATATGAAACCAATGTAAAGACAACTACATGCCCAAACAAATGATGAAATACAATTATAGCTTAGCAAGGGAGATGGGAAAAGAGGGAAAGGAGAGGGGGAGGTGATTGACAGGAAGAGGAAGGGCATTTGGCATGATCTCACCTAATATGCACAATGTGAGGGTGTTCAGCACACCGCCTGAGGCAGGCTCAACTACAACTTGAACCTTATAATGAAATACAATGTAACTTAAAAATTTGTACCCTCATATTAATATGAAACGAAAAAAAAATGCTTGAAAAATAAAAAGTGCAGATCCATGGCTAAAATAATAAGAAAAAAACAAAGGCATGAAGATAAAATATCTAAAACCCAACCATCCAAAGATTAGTTAGACTATGCCTTTTTATTATTTGTTCTGTATAATGTAAATATTTATAGGTTTTATGAATTGAAACTAATATTCCATCAAGAGCCTTGATATTTTGAATTTTGGCAATACAGCATGAATGTTTTCTTATCAATTTATGTCCTTTTTCAAATCAATTATTAATGACTATGTAATATTTTAGCAATAAATGACCATAATTATTTAAATAATCTGATAATATTGACCTTAACCTCATTTCAAATTTCTTATTGTTCTAAAATTCCTTTTTTTCATGGGTAACATTTCTGAATGTTTCCTTAGGACAAATTTATAACAGTGACATTGCAGGGTTAAGAGAAGTGCCTTCTTAAAGGCTTTTGGGATACCTTATCTCGCCCAATTTCCTCTCAATATCCCACAGGTACAGTCAGTCTTCCAGAATGCTTGTTTGGAAAGGTCAGTGTGTTGCAATATGATCAATATATTATGGAACAATTTGAAGATAATGCAAAATTCACATTTGTTTATATTTCATTTCCTCTACAAGAAACATTAGGTGGATGCAGAAAATTGCATCCCGCTTGATGGAGCCAGGTAGGAATACACAAAATGCACACACAAACTTACTTCAAACATCTACCAGTTATCTCAGTTTGTCAGCTGCATTATAAGCCATGTCCATCTATGTCTGGTATTTCAACTTTCTCTAATTTCCAATAACCCTCCTTCCACTTAACAATAACTCACAAGCTGCAATCTTTCCCATGCTTGCTTCAATGAGCACAACTTCAAAAACTATGCTACCAATTTTGTGACATTATGATCTTCTTTATAACATGTCAGTGATGAATTTTCAAGTGATCTACTCCTAACCTTGCTTTTCCCTTAAGCCCTATGTTGTTTATTGTATAATTTTGTGCGGCACAGTGATTTTTAGGAATACCTATGTCACATTACAATAGAACTGATTGTATGGGAAATTTAGCATATCTGAAATAACTTTGATTTGTAATTATCTCACAACCTCTTCTTTTTCCCATATCATCTCAGAAAATGCTATCAACATCTTTGTTACAAAGTTAGAAACCCAGGAATCACCCTCTTTGCACCATGATCAGCAGTAGAACAACCAATTACTTTCACTTTGTGCTTATCATATGACAGAGTGCTGAGTGTTATTCTCCCTGATTTGTCTTGATTTTATTTCCAAATGATTCCTTAGGTTCATTTCATGTTTTCCATTCCCACTTCCTTCATTCTGGCAGGTTCTCATTAGCTAACTGTGTGGACTATTGGGATATCCACCAACAGACACCAAATTCTTTCTGCTTTAATGCTTCTCTTATGCTGAATGGAATGACCTTCTTCCTTTATATACATGATCATAGGTCTTGATGCATGCAAAAAAATCCAATATACTCAATGCTAATATGAAACCAACGTATAGACAACTACATGCCCAAACAAATGATGAAATACAATTATAGCCTAGCAAGGGAGATGGGAAAAGAAGCACCATTAAATATAAGCACCCCATTGTCAACTCTTCTTTGATTTCCTTAGACAGCTAGTTGTTATCTTTGCCCTCAAATTTTCTTTCAAAATAATTTAAATAAAATTTTAAATGATGGCAAGTTTTTATTTATATGGCTAGTTTTGAATTAGTTCACCTTAATCATGAAAAACATGAACCCTCAGCTCTCAATCAATTCTGGGATTTTGATAAAACTTGGTGTCTAACCACATAGTTTTCTTCTGGTCTTGCGTCTCCACCCAGCCAATGTAACTATCATCCTGAATTTCATGTTAAACCTTACTTTGCTTCCCTTTTTTGTTGTTTCATTGCATCTGTAATCATTTCTGAAATGATTTATTTTTATTTGGACTAGTTTTAACATCATAAGAAGAGTATCATGCTGTATGTGATTATTTAGAACATTGTTTACTTCATGTAGTATTTTAAGGTTCATTTGCAGTGTTTATGTCACCCTAACTCATTTGTTTCATCTACCAAATATGTCTATCATAGCAAGCTTATTACTTGGGTAGCTCAGATCTTCTATAACTTTGCTGATATTTTTGTCACCTTATCAATAATCAACAGAGAGTGAAATTAAAATCTCCTGTGACAATGGCATATTTATCAAAATCTCCTTGAAATGTGACCAATTTTTAAATCAGATTCTTTGAAACAACTGTGTTACATTTAAGCCGTTATTACTTTTGGTGAATTAACTCTTTTATCAGTATGTAGTGATCTTCTCCATCCCTAATAGATCTTTCTCTTTTATACTTTAATTTTATATTTATAATATCACTTTTTTTGAGACAGAGTCTCGCTCTGATGCCCCAGGCTAGAGTGCCATGACATCAGTCTAGCTAATAGCAATCTCAACTCCTGTGCTCCTGCCTCAGCCTCCAGATTACAGGCACCACCACACCACCAGGTTGTTTTTCTATTTTTAGTAGAAATGGAGTCTCACTCTTGCTCAGACTGGTCTCAAATTCCTGAGCTCAAGGGATCCTCCTGCCTTGGCCTCCCAGAATGCTAAGATTACATGTGTGAGCCACTGCAGCTGGCCTATAACATGTTTTTATATAATAATATCTGTTACTATTTGAAGGCTGATGTTAATATAATAATATAGCATCCTTTGGTTAGTCATTGTTTGGTATGTCTTTTTTTTAATTTATTATTTTACTTTCAACCTGTGTGTGCTAATATTGTTTACATGTAGTTCTTATGAACAGCATATATGTGGATTTTTAAAATCCAGTCTGCCCATCTTAAAACTAGAAGTTTATTCCATTTATATTAATTATATTTATTTGTTCCTCTTTTTACATACTTCTTTTTAATTTTATCATGCTTTTTATTTTAAATTATAATATGTAATAAGAAATTTAGCATATTCTCATACTATTTGATCTTGCCTCCACAAGTCCATCATAATTGATAGTACCTGGACTTTCTAAGCTACTAGGACACATTCTTTTCCCATTGTTTCTTTATCTCTTTTAAAATGTACTTTAAAATACTTGATTGTTTTCTTGTATCAGCATTCTGTTGAAAATCAGTCTTGTATTAATTCTTTTGTATATAATTTCTTCTTCTCTGGAAACATTTACAATTTTTCTGTCTTGATATTCTTAAACATCACTATAATATTTCTAGGTGCAGAACTTTCCAAGTTTCTCCTTCGCTGTTCCATGAGCCTTTTCAACATAAGATATTTCATCTTTTTTTTTAATTGGAATTTTTATGAAGATAGCTTTAGATTCACATACAATTTGTAAAAAACAATGCAAAAAAGATCCTGTATACTTTTATCAGCTCTCCCAATGATAATGTTTTATATATAAATCACTTCTGCTTAGTTATTTTTGTGATTGCTTGTTCTTATTTTATAATTTTAATATTGCTCCTGAGATCTTTTTAGGTTAATTTGGGATTCTTGTTTATCGGGTTTTGAGGACTTTTTCCTTAATATTTCTGCTACTGATGAAATCTCCAATCCAATCAGTTGGCTTTTTTAAAAATGCTCATTTTTCAAGTGTCTAGTTATGTTGGCCTGACCTTGGGGTGATTTTCCAGCCTTTGAACACACTAGAAACCTCAACCTCTATTTGAGTCTGCATTGGCCCAAAGAAGTTCAAGGAAGTGGTAAAGTATAAAGTCCCTGGCACCAGATCACCACTGTCAATTCTCTTTACTCCACAAAACAACTCTTCATGTCTGGGATTTAACTTTTACCCCATCAGGAAATAGCAGTATTAGGTGGGAACCTTCCTTACATTGTAATTCACCAGTGCTAGTATGAGAGGAGGAGGTTGGGAAGCACCTCCCTTGATAATAAATTCCCACCAATTTTTCTGAGCATCTCATAAGTCTAGGACTTCTGTTGTGCCCTGACTTACTCCTAAGGAGACTTGGATCAGAGGTCTGAGCTACTGCAAATGTGTGGCGATACTACTGGCCTCAAAGTAATGAGGTGGGGAGAAGGAGCATAGCTTCAACTTTGGAGAAAGTAGAAATCCAGTGGAACAACTTGTCACCCAGTGAGTTTTAAGCATTATGGAAATGTAGGGGTGGGCATTTTTTTATATGGCTATTCTATGAGCTATAGAGTAACATGAGCCTTTTCAATATAAGCTATAGTGTAACATGAAGTTACACTTATTATAAAATAGGAGACATTACCCTATAGGTTGGGGAACCTAACTCCCTACAACATGCAACCATCAAGCCCATGGAAATGCCAACAGGAAGGCAAAGAGAGAAATAACTTAGAATTATGAAGGTTTCTGTAAGAACCCATTAGATATAGAGAAGATATGATGAGAAACTCAGAGGAAAATATGATTACCTATTTTCTGTTATTCTTCCTCATCAACTCTCATATCTGTATGTGATAGCACTGAGATTCAACAAAGAGACCAGGGACCCAAGTACCAAATGCAATGAAGGGACAAAGACTATTTTCTAAATTGTGGGCATAAATGCATCCATTTCTGATTAGCACTATGAAGAACGGGCTTTTGTTTTTCTACAAACAATTTCACTTTCCAGAAAAATGCCTCTGTATACTTCTTTCTTTTTTATAATCTTTTTTTTTTTTATTAAATCATAGCTGTGCACATCATTATGATCATGGGGCATCATACACTAGTTTCATAAACCGTTTGACACATTTTCGTCACACCGGTCTACATAGCTTTCCTAGGGGTTTTTAGTTGTTGTGCCAAGACATTTACATTCTACATTTACTAAGTTTCACATATATCCTTGCAAGATGCACCGCAGGTGTGATCCCACCAGTCCCCCTCCCTCTACCCACCTCCCCCTTCCCTCCCCTCCCTCTAAAGTAAAAAAGGGGAGGATGGAAGGAGAGGAGTAGGAATTTCTCCTACCTTATCTAAATCTAATTCAAAAGTGATCATTCTACTTGATTAGTTGGTAGAAATAGCAGAGGGAATATTTAATATCAGTGCTTAAAAAGTCACTTTATTTGAAACTGATATTTGGACACAGACTATTTCATTTGAAATTATAAAAGAAAAAAAGCCTTTCCAATCAAATAATTGGATATTACAATTAAAATGATTCAGGAATCAGATTGTAGGACTTCAGAAACTAGTCAACAATTTGGATTTCAAAATAGAAGTATAATACCATGACGATGAGATTTGCATGAAGAGTTATAATCTGAAATCTTATCAGAACCACAAATAAAAAAGATTTGCCTAAGTTTCCAGTGATATACAAGGGAATGTATTAACATTTTTCTCATAAAATGATGTACATGGTATCCCAAAGGTCACCTCTAACAGTCATCATACATAGAGAAAATGAGAAATTGTAGCTCAATGCACCTTTACTTGAAAAATATTCATTATAAAATTCTACAAAGAGGTGGCCAACACATAGAAAATATTTTGTAAACATTTTGTAAAATTTTGTAATGGATATTTTGTAAAATACAGATACATTTAGAAACACTTTCCCATTTTCCCTTTATAGTGATGTTAGAGGTGACCTTTGGGACACCTTGTATATCCAAGCAACAACTGTTTTATTAAATGGTATATTAACAATCAATTTCCTCTGAACTTTTCTGATTTCTAAATTGGCTGGGGTGTATAAAGTGTGAATAACAGATTTTTTTTTATAGAACATAGTCCTGTATTTGTAAACATTACCTTCACATATTTTGCATACATTTGTTCATCTAAAGGGAAACTCTGGACATTCCGCTCATCTCTACCGTGGAAAGTACCCAACTTAATCCATTTATTTGTAGGATATCTAGGATATAAAGTATAAATATTATTTTTGAAAAATTATAAACCACATATTAAAGAAATTCCATCATATTTTCAAAATATATCCTCTACATTTTTTCCCTCTCCAGGTGAACACATTAACTTAACATAGTTTAAACAGATCACGACCCTGAATTACATAAATACATTATCTTTTCTAACTAAACTGATAGGCTCCTCTCTACTGAGAAAGAATACCTGGAAAAATCACACCATTAGACAGAAGCAGGGCCAGTACAACTTTGGGGGCTTTGAGAGGAATTTCTGGAGGTTTTAAAACAGAAAACAAACAAGACATTATCTTGGGAGGAGGTGATACAACTCTGTGCATACTGACAAGTTATGATGATGTAAAGTATAAATATAAGTACTAATGGAAAGGGAATCAGAAAAAAAAAATACTACTATTAATCATATTTGAATTTGACATAATACAGCTCTTCTCCTTTAAAAGGAAATATAATATGAAAATCTAAAACTATTTTTTTGTTTACTGCAACATTTAAAGAACTCAAAATAATAAGCTTTCTTTCCACACATTAAAAAAAATCCACTTTACTTGTCAGTGGTGTATATGTCCATGTGACATGTAAAAAAACTGCAACTTACAGAAAAAGGAAATGATGTGAACAATATTAGTGGCAAAATAATAGATGGAATTATCAGAGATATTAAGAACTTATTTCAAAAACTATATCTATGTGATGCTGAGTATAAGGTAAAGGAAGAAACACCATGGAAAACCTTTAATGATCAATGACCGAAGAGTTACATAAACAAAAGCACCCTATATGGCATATCGTGGGTGCCCAATAAGTGTTAATGGAATGATTAAACACCTCCACTGAAGAAAAAAATACTAAGTAAACATTAAAAATGGTATGTTTAAAAGACAAAGGGATATTCTCAAGATGTAACAAGTAAAAAAAAAAAAAAAACTTTTTATAGAACAAATAAATGCATAAGAAAGACTAGAAGGAATATAGTATCATGCTAACAAGGGTTATCTTTAGTTGATAGGATGCAGTTCTTTTCCAAATTTCTTATGTTTATTTCTTTCATAATCATACATACAAAAAAGGGTTCATAATATACTTTAACAAAGAAAAATATAACTCATAATATGTAGAATAAAAGGAAACACCTGTACATGTATGTTTTAAATAACTTTTTAAAGAAAAGAGCATAATGATTAAGAGGGAGGACTTAGAATTCACAGAATTCTGCATTCCAATCTTGGCTATATAAGTCATGTGACCTAGGCAAGCTTTGTAACCTCTTCATATCTGTTTCTTCATCTTCTAAGGAAATATCATATGGTTATGTTTAAAGCATTATATAAGTTAATGAAAGTAATTAACAAGAGCCTACAATACAGTAGTACTAGTACTGTCACCATAAACCAACAATAAAATGAAGTCAAAAGAGTGACCCATTTCTTTTATTCTAAAGATTCAACATCAACCAGCTTTAAAACGTACCTGTCACTGATAGAAACCAGAAAGTCTTTAGGAGTAGAAGAAAATAATTCATAATTTGCGATATCAAACTGTTTTACTTGAATTGGTTCACAGAGTTCAATAACAAACCTTCAGAAAGAACATAAGACAATTATTTAGATAAACCAACTAAAACAACAGTATTAAATACATTCAATTTGTATAAACCAGACATCTACTAAAAGTTACTCATTAATATTTTTTAAATGCTAAAGGCATATTATAAAGTCACTGCAACAAAATATTAGGAAAAGAGGAAGATTTTTAGGCTGAATTATTCATTTATATTATTTCCCAAGCATACTCCTTAGTGGTGGACAAAAATGCAAATAAAACAAGATATTAACTTTGCCCCACCTATTTTTGAAAAGATACTTTAAAATGACAAAGCTCATTCACAGAGAAGGAATGAATTTACTAAATAAAGAACAGCTAGTGATAGTGTCAAATGACTAGTCTAGAGGTACATACATTATCTTAAAGGTATCACAGACTTTGATTTAACTCTTAGAAATTTATCTGGAGGACACAGGGGTCCAGATATCCAACCTTGCACATACATTTTACTATATCAAAACATAGCCTGTAAGAGCAGGGGGAGAAAAGTCAATTCAAATATTAGCACAGAGGATTTATTAACAAATTATGGTTCACCCTCACAATGAAATACTATTAAAACTGGTCCTAGAACAACGAAATACTATTAAAACTGGTCCTAGAAACTATCATTTATATAAAAATCCAGAAAATGTAAACTACTTTATAGTGACAGAAAGGAAGAGTTGTAAATGCTGTGGGGGAGGTGGGTTTGAGAAAGAAATTACAAAGGGCTGTGAGGAAACTTTTGGGAGTGATGGATATAGTCACTGTCTTTATTGTGGTGATGGTTTTACAGATATATGCCAAAACTTATCAGATTATACATTTCAACATAGCCTACTGTACATGCAATTTATTATATACCAATTATAGCTCAATGAAGCTGTTTTAAAAATTGATGCTAGATATCTACATTTATTAACTTGGAAAGATTCCACGAAATATTGCTGCTTAGGAAAAAAAGTAAAAGTAAAGTTGCATATGCATAAAATAAAACTGCACACTGCATGGCATTTGAGAAAAGAAATGCTCATGACATCTAGTACTCTAATCAGTACTTTAATAAACTTCTATCAAAGGAGATGTTATATAGAGAGAGACAATTAAATACTCAATAAGTCAAAAGCATTTAACGTAACACAGTGTTTCATTTTGGAAAGCAACAGAACTAAGTCTCAAGAGATGCTAAAAACAATTTTCAGAGAAAGGCTCACCACTCATGAGAAGAGACAAACATTTGCTGAATGCTTGCTTACTCTGGTGAGACACCATATTAGATGATTTACATCCATCCTTTGATTTAATTCTTACAACCAAACTGCAAGAGATACCACCTCCATTTTATGTCACTAAATAAACACTAATTGGCTACTTCACATTTTTCCCTTCTGCCTTTCAGTAACAACAGAAACCCCCAAGATGTAGCTGAGCATATGGCTTCCCACTGAAGACTGTTAATTCCTGGGCTTGGCTCTGTTTCTTTTTTCCTAAGGGTCTAGCCAGCATGTTATGACAAAAAAAGTAAAATGTAATGAAAGAGATTAGAAATCTTTAAAAAGAAAAAAGTATCTAAGGAAGCTAAGTTCTTTATATTGAACTCCACTCCAATCTACATGTTAATTATTAGAAATAAAAATAATATAAGGCAGTCAGATGTTAAGATTCATACATAAAAATCAACTGTATCACTATATTCAACTGAATGTAATTTTAAGGCAGTATCATTTACAACTGCAACAAGAACTAAAAGTTGCCCAGGAAGAAATATAACAAAAAAATATGTAATACTTCTATGGAACTTTTCTAGAATAGTAATAACTTTATGGAAGACATTAAAGATAACAAAGAAAAATATGCCTTATTTACAGATAACTCAGTATCTCAAAGTGATTTAAAAATTGAACACAATTTCAAACAAAAGCTCCAGGTTAACATTTGGGAAATTAAAGTCTAAAATTTATAAGAAAAAGAAGCAGCAATAGAGTAAGTTGGTCCAAAAGTACAAACCTGACCTACCAGCTATGAAGATTTATAAAGCTGAAGTATGGTGTTAACTGTAGCTAATGATAAACTGACCTTTATGAATGAATGAATCAGAACAGAGAATAAAGAAATCCATGCATATAAGTGAACTTCACGACAAAGGTAGCATTTAAATCAGAGGGGATAGCGTGAATTATTAAATAAACAATTATCTCAACAGAAAAATGGGAAGGGAGCATAAATCCCTTCAGTATACCATATTAAAAAAGCAATTTAAAAAAAAAGTACAAGATAATCTTTATATTTCTGTCAGAGCAGGAAGAGTTTTTCACCAAAAGACACTATAAAGAAACTTGAAGAACAATCCCATACAAACTAGAGAAAATATGTTTAACACATAATTTTAAATGTCTTATCTACAGTTCTACAAAATAGACTAAGTTGTATCCATTCTGTAAGATAAATGGCTAAGTCATATCTAGACTTCTACTAGACAATAAGAAAAAGCAAACATAAATAAATCAAAAGAAAACAAAAAATTAAGCTTTTCAGGAGAGAAAAAAACTGAATGGCAAACACACGAAGATACACTCAATCTCATTAGTGACACTTCTCTAAGATACACACTCCACAGCAACAGAAACTTCAGTCTACCTTGCGAAAAAACATTTTCCAGCATTAACACCACCGCATAACAGATATTCAATAAATATCAAATCAGTGAATGAGTAGATAGGAAGATTCAGTATTCTAGAATGTCAATTATCCCCAAATTCATCTAGAGTTGGTATGATTTTGGTAAAATGCCAGCATGTTTTTTTTTTGTTTTTTTTTTTTTGGCTGGGCCCAGGTTTTTAACCCAC
The DNA here is from genome assembly GCA_963574355.1 of Loris lydekkerianus. Classification (NCBI taxonomy): domain Eukaryota; kingdom Metazoa; phylum Chordata; class Mammalia; order Primates; family Lorisidae; genus Loris; species Loris lydekkerianus. Next base: position 69,720 of record CAUYPK010003720.1, on the reverse strand, counting down.
CACACCTCCAGTATATGGGGCTGGCGCTCTACTCCTTGAGTCACAGGCGCTGCCCTCAGCATAATTTTTGTTATAGAACATAACAAAATAATTCTAAAATTTAAAAAGAAAAAACAAAGGGACAATAACAAAAAAGGTACTTCTGAAGAAGATGAGATACATAAAGCAGCTCTAGCAAATATTCAGTCTTACAAAGCTAAGTGAGACAGTGTGGTCTTTCATGTTAATCTACTCAAACCAGGTAAAATCAAGTCAATGATGATCTCTGAGGCTCTTTAATCACACATTGAAAAGACTATATACAAACATGCAAAAAGTAAAATATAGAGTAAACAGATATATACAAATACAGTATGTTTTACTTAACAATAGGGATACATTCCAAGAAACTCCTCATTAAATGATTTTGTTGTGTGATCACAGAATGTACTTACACAAACCTAGATGGTATAGCCTACCCTACCACACATGTAGGCTATATGAATCAGCCTATTGCTTCTAGGCTACAAGCCTATACAGCAGTACAGCATGTTACTATCCTGAATACTGTGACTAACACAATGGTAAATATTTGCGTATCTAAACATACCTAAATATAGAAAAGGTACAGTAAAAATGGTACAGTATTACCATTTTATGGAAGTATACTTTATATGCAGAAGACCGTTGACTAAAATGTCCCTACATGGCACGTGAATATATATGCAATCCCACAGAAACATTAAAATACAAGTGGATAGATATAATCACTTATTATTCAAATTATAACAAAGAAAATGACTGCTTCATATAAATTCATCCCAACATGTCTTTGCTTGAAATACTAACATTTGACTGACCACTGACTACAAAGGCTTTTACTAATAAAACAAAAATCTAAAATAAACACTTTATGATTTCAGGTAATCAATTCCTCAAATTCAATTTATAGATCAAATGACAAAAAGAAAAATTAAAATTATCCTCCAATATCCTTAAACAGTTTGGTTCTTTCTCAAGCTGAATCTAAATATGCACATTTCCAAAAGGAGGTAAAGCCAAAAGTAGAATAAACATTATCTTTTAAGTTTAAAGACTGTCCCCGTAAATTTTTAATTATATATATTATTCATTCACCCATTCAAGTAAAACATGACAATGATTTTCCTCAGTTCTTTTTTAAACAGCTGCTTTGTACAATAAAATCAAGTAGTCTAATAACACTGTTAGTATGTCACGCCTTACCTCCCCCACACACTTACGTTATCTGTTCCTTTTCCTGTATTCTTAGTTAATGGCAGAATCAAAGATGAAGCAGAAGTCAAATCCCGGGAGATTTCTAGATGTCACTCTCTTCCTCACATCCAACTACTAACCAAGAGCTGCCGATCTGTTATAAATGCCTTTCAGATCCATTCCTCTTCTCAGTAACCAAATTGCCTATGCCTTCGTTAAAGCCCTCATTGATCACCTGGGCTATGATAACAAGTTCCAAACTGGTTTCTCTATTTCCAATTCCAATCTACTAAAGGCCATCCTTTAAGGACAAGCCTTCTTAAAATGCCAGTGGGATCATGCCACTTCCTTTCTTAAAACAAATACTGCCCTCCATAATCTTTTATCTAAGATAAAGAGTTCAAAATGTTTAAGCTGGGCATATAGCACTGGATGACATAATTATAAATAAACTAAGGGCCCAGCTTATCTATCTTATCTCTGCTATTCTAATTATACCTTTACTCTTGTCACACTTAATAGCCCCCCAAAAATAATTATAAAAGAATTATGCTCCTTTTAGCACTGTTCTTTTATTGTTACAGTTGCTAAATACTTATGCCTCCATCTGCCACTTCCCTTCTTGAATTCAGCTCAGAATTATCTCTGCTAAAAAGCCCTCTCTCATCCCCTGTGGTCATCCATCGTTTCTCTCTTTCTATAATACCCTTTTAACAGTATTTTTTACAGCATTTCATGATTGCTTAATCAAGTCTGCCATTGTTTGCTTTTTATGACCTCCTTAAAAGGAAAGACATTTTGTCCTTTTGCACAGTACCAACACTAATAAATCACAAATGTTTATTAAATGATATAAATAAATCAATCTAATCCTAATATAAAAGCTCAACATTATGTGTACACATATAGAATGTACTTTTTAAAATTTTGTATTACTTACCAAATTTTAGTGCTACAAGGATTCAACATATAAAGATCCATATTTTCTATAAGAATAGCAGATGTGCTCTATTTTTAAAAAAAGGAAAGTGAATAAATTACTTAAGGAAAAATAATGAAAAAACATTTATTTCAATTCTAAAGTTTTCTAGGACTTAAATATTTTTACAATACACCACACCTAAGATTCTGAAATACTCATCTGGGAAAGTAGCTAAGATTTACCAGTTATGACTACGGCATTAAAATTAGCCTTATAACAACACATTTAAAATTCATTGTCTGTTACTGTAAAGCAAAATAATTTTCTGTTAGGTATTTCCTTTTTAAAATTTCATACATGTTGTGAAAGTTAAAAAACAGGGTACAATGTATAAGCCAATATAACTAAGAATTCATATAAGAAAACATCTTAAAAGTCATATCCTATAGTTATTAGTGATCTAGGAAAATAGTTCATGTTAAAATATAGCTCCCAATAACAAATGTTTATATTTTAACAAGTCATTGGTTTCCATTTTGTTAAAAAACAAAAACTTAGTTTAAAGTACCTTGGCTTCCGGATTAGCTGCCAGAATTTTGGCACCACATTCTACTGAGGCATAATTATTTCGATTTTTCTGGACCTTTTTCGTGGCATGTGAACCTCCATTAGAAGATGGATGCATTGACTGACCTGCAGACAAACCTTATTATAAACATATATTTGATGATTAAGATTGAAAATATCTCCAGCAATACAATGATCTCAAAAGCAACAAGCTATCTTCTACAGAAAAATAAGTTTCAATGCTTAAGGAATATTTTAAAACTCTGTAAAAAATTCAAAATGCTTTACCTCAATAAACAAATCAACTACAAAAACCGTATTACTTGATTTCCTTCAAAGTAATATAACTCACAAAATGAAGCTTGTACATGAGAATGAAAGCTTTTTGTATTTACATTTTATTCTATTAAGCTTAATTCTACGTGTAACCCCAAAATAAAGAATTCTTTAACTCTTGAGACTTACTCTACAAAAGCAAAAAGAAAATGTAATACTTCATTCCAACTGTAAATGGATAGGATTCAGAACTTTCCATACTTCAATTTTCTTATAAATTGAGATGAAAATTACGGTTCTGCCTTCATTTTATCCTTACTTAATTATGTGTAAGAATGGCTTTTAATTAAGATTAGAACAATTATATACAGATAAATGCATATGAGTAATCAACAGCAGCTTGTAAGTTCCACCTTTAAAGAGTTTTCAAAAGTAAGTTTTATTTTATTTTACCAATTAAAAAAGAAAACCATATTCAAACCACACCCTAAAATTAAAAAAAAATTTTTTTTAAACTATTCCTAGTTAGTGCTTCCCTTACTTTTTTCTTTTTCTACTTCCATAACTTTCTTCTTCCATTCATCAAACGTTGGTATATCTTCTGGATCTTTGGGACTTGCTACAGATGTAGGGTCAATTTCTCCTGGTTTTGTATAATCAGAACTCTAAGAGAAATGCCAAAAAAAGAAGAAGATTTCAACTTTCAAACACAAATTAATAAATTATAAAAATAAATACAAATGTTTCTATTAAATAAAAGTCCAATTTTATAATGAATGCTATTTCAAAAAAAGGAAAAACGTAAACAGAAAAGTTTTAGTTTACTTAAAAGTTTAATTTTTCCTAAACCTCTGATTTAGGATGTATTCCTTCAAATGTTAGCAATGTAAGCAAGGGTTGTTAAAAAAAAAAAAAAGAAAGAAAACCTATATTATATACTATGCAATTACTCATAAGCTGTACAAATTAATGAATACTTCTAGTATATCCACCTTAAAATCTAAATTATTTTAAAATAACACATCCACTAAAATAATCTAAGATATAGGATATATTATTTCCAGAAAATCCGTAACAAGAAGTATCATGCATACAAAAGTTTTAAGGTGAATTAAAAAACCTCAATGTGAACAGACAAAACTTTAAATTTTAGAAGAAAAAAATTTCTTTATGAATAAGGCTCATAAAATGATTTAAGATGTAAAATGCATAATTTTTAAAAGATGATGCATTTAACTAGATTAACATCAAAAAATTAAATAGAAGACCATAAACTATAAGGATCAATAAACCAAAGAATAACAGAGTATCTGCAACACATTCAGCCAACAGATTATTATTACCACTATAAAGAGTACCCATAAATAAATAAGCAGAAGAGATGGGAGAAAGGATAAAACCAATAAATTCAGCAAAAAATATATAATTTCAGTAGTAATCACAGAATCCAAATGAAAACCAGAGATATCACATAAATTATACCAAGGTAACGGAAGTTAAAATTTGACCATCTATGGCCAAGTATGGCATGTCTGCTGACCCTGAAGGGAGTTTAAAACATGTAAAAATTTTAAGTAAAGATGTGTATACTCACTAAATCCAGTCCTGAGTATAAATGCCAGTGAAAATGTACACATGCACCTTCAAAATATGCATAAGAATGCTCACTGTAACTTTTTTTTAATATCAAAAATAAAAAACAACCTAAATACCCATTAATTGAAGAATGGATCAACTGTGGCAGAACAGCTACAACAGAGCAGTGGAGATAATGAAGGGACAAATCTTAAAAACAATGTTAAGTAAAATGCTACGTAAGGCAAGAAGGATGTCATTCCACATTGTTTCAAAATATGGGACATAACAGCACATATTGTTTATAGTTATTTGGAAATCTCTAAAATTAAAAACAAAAGAAAAAAAAACCCACCAAATTGAAGATAGTGGTTAGATCTGAATAGAAGGAATGTAACTGAGGAAGGAAATACAACTTTGATTTTTGTCCTTAAACAGAAAAATGAATACATAGGCCAGTTGCAGTGGTTCATGCCTGTAATCCTAGCATTCCAGGCAGCTGAGGCTGGTGGATCACTTGAGCTCAGGAGTTCGAGACTAGCCCAAGCAAGAGGGAGACCCCATCTCTACTAAGTGTTATGGCTGGTGCCTGAAATCCTAGCTACTCAGGAGGCTGAGGCAGGAAGATCACTTGAACTCAAGGTGTTTGAGATTGTTGTGAGCTAAGCTGCCACAAAGGCATGCAACCCTCGGCAACAGAGTAACATTCTGTCTCAAATTAAAAAAAAAAAAAAAAAAAGGAAAGAAAAGGAAAAATGAGTACATACATGTTTATTCAATTATTAAAGCATTTCTGTATTCCTAAAACAATGCTTAATGTAACCATGTCTTGAGAAGTATACAGTAAAGTCTATTTAGACAGCTAACTCGAGTAAATAGCACAAGTCTCATTTGGTATATATTTGCTATATTAGGTCATGCTTTTGAGTACTAACATGAAACACGCATAACTATGATTTCTTTTTTCTTAAAAGGAAGTAGAACAATTTCCAAACCCCCCTTTAAGAAAATTTCCCAATTTAGTCCCCACCCAACTTCCATCCTAAATTGTTTAATAGAACAAGCTAACTTACTTAAACAAAGTCCATGGCTATTAAAAAAAAATGGCAGAAAATAAAAGATTAAAGAGGTAGTGGCACCACCAATTTCATTTTTTTAAAAATGTAATAAAATCTAGTTTTAGGCCAGGTGCAGTGGATGACGCCTGTAATCCTAACACTCTGGGAGGCTGAGGCAGACTGCCTGAGCTCAGGAGTTCAAGACCAGCCTGAGGTAAAGTTAGACCCCATCTCTAAAAATAAGCAGGCAATCTTTACCTAGCAAATGCAATCAGTGTAACCTAATTCTTTGTGCCCTCAAAGAATCCCAAACAATAAATAAAATAAAATAAAAATAGCCAGGTGTTGTGGCGAGCACCTGTAGCCCCAGCTACTCAGGAGGCTGAGGCAAGATTACTTAAGCCCAAGAGTTTAAGGTTAATGTTGAGCTATGATGCCACAGTACTCTACTAAGGGTGATAACATGAAACTGTCACAAAAAAAAAAAAAAAAAGAATCTAGTTCTAATATATTGAAAACATAAATAAGAAACAGTTATAAAAATTAGCCTAGCTGAGATACTGAAGAGTAAAGCCCAAATACGGTAAGAACATATACATACCCACTGAGCCCCAGGCAAAACAATCAGTATTTCCTCTTAACAAAAAATAAGAGAACTAAACAATACAATAATAAAATCACTTTGGCAATGCAGTTATCTACAAACAATATGATACAATCATTTTATATGGATTGTCTATACGCATGGCAAACAGTACCTCAGATCCTTTAGATCTGGGTCTGTGATCCCTTAGGAACTGAGTCACATAGCAAGAGGTGTAAGTAGCTGGCCAGAACCAGAGAAGCTTCCTCTGTATTTACTAGTAATCCCCGTTGCTGGCATCGCTGCCTGAGCTCTGCCTCCTGTCAAGTCAGCAGTGGCATTCTCACAGGAGCGGGAGCCCTACTGTAAACTGTGTGCTGCAAGGGATCTAGGTTGTTTGCTCCTTCTGAGAATCTAATGCCTAACGATCTGTGGTAGAGCTGAGGTGGGGATGCTAGTGCCGGAGAGTGGGCTGCAAATATAGATTCTTGTTAGCAGAGAGGTTTGACTGCACAGAGACCATAATAAATCAACTGCTTGCAGACTCATATTAAAACTTTATCAGTTAGTGGCAAGCGACAATTAAGCATCTTTCAACTGTAAAGCTGCAGCTGGTGACAGGCTTTATAGTGGCAAGCCAAGTTGATGTACTTCAACTGTACAGTTGCATCTAACAGCAGACTTTAGGACAGAATCCAACACTAATTTTAGCTCACGTGTGGTCTGCCCATTATTTTATTTACCACTTCTGTCCTCACTTCTTTCCCACACTACGCACTTATCTCAGTCATAGTTTTGATAAGCCCACAAGCCAAGCCTAGCACAAATGAATAAAAAACAAATGCCTCTGGAGAACTTTTACAGAAAGAGGGAAAAGACCCACTGATGAGACAAAAAGACTAAAATAGTTACTGTAGCAACAAAAATAATTTTATGGTTTGGGGTCACCACAACATGAGGAACTGTATTAAAGGGTCACAGCCTTAGGAAGGTTGAGAACCACTGCTCTAAAGGGTGCCAACAAAATGAAAGCTACATTTAAAAGAAAATACCAAGAATGCTACTTAAATTATGGACTCACTGCAACAGATGATTCACATTGTTCAAGTTTGTTTTGTATAAGACAGTAGAACTTCGATAGCTGACTACCTCCCTTTACTGACCACCTCCTTAAGCTGACCTAATTTTCTCACACTGTACATGCACCACTTGTATAATTACTGTAGGCCTAGTTCCTTATGTTGACCACCTAGTTATATGCTGACCAGTTAGTTACAGTGTCTAGGGTGATCTACTGTATGTGGCAACCAGCTATCCAATGAAGCCATAAAACTTTCAAAACTGCTCTGCCATATGAAGACTAAGCACCCTGCATTAAAATACAAGTCCTTAGAGTTTTCAAAAGGAAAAAATGTGAACATGAAAAACAGAAGCAATTATTGAAGTCCACCACTTCATCAAACATGTCTAAGAATGGAGCACCATTCTTATGGGCTAACTGCATTACAAAAGCCAAGAAGCCCTTTCCTCTTGGTGAAGAGTTGATCCTGACTATTGCTAAGGACATTTTAACGTGAACTTTCAGGAGAGAATGTAAAGTAGCACATGTTCCTCTTTCAGCTAGCACCATGAGGAGATGAACTGATGAAACAGCAGAGGATATTGAAGCACAATTGTTAGAGGATTAATGAGTCAGCAGTCCTGGTTGAAGTCTACTGATGTTGACAACAAAGTAACAATGCTTGTGTTTGTGCAGTATGTTTTTAGCCAGGATGTACATGAGGATATGTTGACTCTTGTTGCCAACCAACACCACAGCTACAGAACCATTCAAGTCTTAAAATTCAAGTCTTTCCTATATATCAGGAAAACGGAATTGGTTATTTTGTGTCGGTTTATGCAAGAACAGAGCAGTTGCCAGGACTGGACAGCTTTCTGGTTTCACTACTTGGGTCAAGAATATTGCTTCTGAATGTGAATCTACACACTCTGTCATCCATACAGAAATGCTGGCTAGCCAAAATATGTCATCCAAACTAAACGTTTTATAGGATGTGATTAAAATTATCAACCACATTAAAGCATTAATACATGCCTTTAACTCACATCTGTTTTGCTCAGCTCGGTGAAATATACACAGAGCACAGATAAGTGAGATGGGTTTCTAAAAGCAGATCACTGGCCCAAGTTTTTTAGTTAAAAGAGAAGCTCTACAGATTTCTTCTAGAAAATAGTCACTACTGGCAACACATTTCAGTTGCAGAGAATGGGTCCCAAATCTTGCATACTTATGTGACATATTCAACCAGCTCAACAAACTCAATCTGTCACTTGAGGGGAGAATAACAACTGTATTCAAGTCGGCAGATAAAGTGGCTACGTTCAAAGCCAAACTGGAATTATGGGTGAGAGAAGGGAATACTGGGATTTTTGACTTGTTTCAAACATTAGCAAAGATTTTGAAAGAGACTAAGCCAGGGACTTCCTTTTCCCAGGTGGTGCATAATCACCTGTCTCAACTTTCAGAAGAGTTTGAACAATACTTTCCAACTACAAAAGACCCCCAAACTAGAAAGGAATAGATCCATGACCCATTTGCGAATAAGCCAGGTGAATACTTGAGATCACAAATGATGGGGGGCCTTAAAATTATGTTTAAGACAACTTCAAGTCTCCATACGTTCTGGATTAAAGTCAAGGTTGAATATCCTGAGATTGCAACAACAGCACTGAAAAGCCTGCTTCCATTTTCAATATCCTATCTTTGTGCAGCAGAATTTTCTGCAGTGACAGCAACCAGAACAAGATTACAGGGTAAATTGGACATAAACAACACACCTCAGGTGTCACTGTCATCATCCTTAGATGGTACCATGAAGTTGCAGGAAATCAAGCTCAGGGCTCCCGCTGGTTTAGCATTAGAGTGAGTTATATGATTATTTCATTATATATTACAATGTAGTAATAACAGAAATAATAATGCACAATAATGCTGACCAGTTAGTCACAAGTGCACGATAAATGTAATGCACTTGGATTATCCCTAATCCATCTCCCTAGCCCATACCATCACTCCATAGGAAAACTATCTTCCATGAAACCAGTCCCTGGTGCCAAAAAGGTCGGGGACTACATCTAACTGCATCAGATAAAAATTTCCCCATTTACACAAACTTAACTAGTCCTGAATTGAATACTACAATAAAACTATTGGCTATTACTCATCGTGTTTTCATTATCTGTGACAATCTTTCTGGGATACCAATTTATTTAGCAAGTAATTAATTTAGTTAATTAAAATTCCACTCCTTTGCCTATTAGCAGAAGCCAAGAAGCCCTCTGTGAAACTCACAGTTTAAGTCCCTTAGGTAAATTACAAAGAGGAGTTTCCCCATTTGCAAAGTTAAGAAGAACAAGATAATCCAGGACAAAGTTGGTTGCCATGCTTGAATTTTATATTTGATATTTAAATAGCTCCAAAAAAAGATATGTTTTAATGTGTGTCTAATCTTATTTATGGATGTGATATTTGAAAATTAAACTTTAACACGTGCTTGATTTTGTTTCACTGGGAAAATTTGTTTCTTCAAAAATGTTGGACTATGAAAGATAGCTCCTATATTTATAAGACGCATCACAGAAACAGTTTTAGTGAAAGTCTACAGAATGAAGTTTAGTTAGTTGTAAGTGCAGAGTCACTGAAACTATGTGAAGTAAAAAGTACAGAAAGAACAAATGTGGATACAGTACTGAGGACTTTTACTCTTCTCACTTGTTTTTATCAAGTTCATGGAGTGACCGTCATCTCTTTTGCTTAATTATTTCTAACTGAGGGGAGTGCTGTGTTAACACTTCTTCAGGAAATTTTTTCCGGTCTTTATATGAAGTCAAAGTAGAACTCAGAAGGAAAAAAGAAAGTAAAAATGCTCCACTGTGATAAGATTTGTCTTTATTATAAGAATCATACTCTAAAATATAAGTTGATCTAGTTGTATTTTGCACACAAATGAGGCAAAATGTTCCACAAAAATTCTTCCGGTTGAAAAGCTTAAATTTAACCTTACATTAATGTATATTTTGAAGATATTAAACTTTAATAGTCAGAGCTTATTCTATATAATTTTCAAAGAAACTGCTTAAATAAGGATTTTATGTATCTGGCATCGAACAGCTGATGATAGCAGAAAACCATTTAATAATACAACCAAAGAGAGTTCATACTTGAACAACAATTTACATGTAAATACTGTTAATATATTAGAAATAAAACCATGAAGTAACCATCGTTCTCAGAAACCATGGTTTATGTCAGTTCCACATGCCACTATCTACTTAACATCCTTGATTACATGACAAATGTGGTTAACAAATAACTACAAGGTTGGTTCATAACAAAAATACGTAATTAAGTAAAAGACAGTGTAAATTATATACCTACCTCATTTTTTAAATTATCTGAAGAATTCAATGCAGATTTTGAATCATCACCACCCTGTTCACTTGCTCCAACTTTTGATTCAAATTCTGATTTTGTTATCTTTCCTTTGCCATGTGAAGATGATGAATTTTCTATATGCTGGCCAACAAGGCTATTTGAAACCAAATAATATGTTAAATTTTAGCTAGCTAACAAGTTTTATACAATCTAAACTGTTGCCACCATCAAGTACAAAGTAGTAAGGCCAAGAAAAGAACACAAACACATAAGTTTTTCTCTCTCATAAAATGGAATTAAGCATACACCAAAGTCCATTCAAACACAGTACTGCTGTTATTATAGAATCATACCAGCAACAAACAACTGCTCATATCTACCTTTCAGGTGGACTGACAAAGGAAGGTTGTTCTATTGGAGCATTTGCATCAAGGGCCTCACCAACATCACAATCAGTTTCAGACTGTTCTGTTTCACTTGGTTTGGCTACGGATATAGTACCAGATTTCTCTATTTCACTAAAAAAATACACAAGAAAGACAATCTGATTATTAAATGAATTTCATGTAATATAAACTAAAAATGCTATTAGTGATTTCCAAAACATAAGCTAAGTCAAAGAAAGAAGAATGCTTTGCAGTTCTTTTAAATATTTTATATACACTAACTCATTTGATAAAGGAAATGCTTAATGTAGCATTCTGTTTTGTTATTTGGAGTGTAGTTAGAAGGAGCTAGGAGGAATATATCCCAGATTTATTTAATTAAAAATAACCTAAATATTCTAAGTATTACCAAGCTGAAAAAGATGTAACTTTCGAAAGATAAACAGAATGAATACTTAATGAAACTGAATAACCTGACATTTCAGTTTTTGATAATTTTAAGAAAGATTATTCAAGTAAGCACTGTGATTCCTATGTAAAACCTCACTTTGCCTAGATTATATAGAGGTTTCACAGCTGGGATCTAATCAACTTCACCGAAGTTAGCTAAATGAACTCATTATAATATCATCATTATATTCCCAACACACACACATACAGAGGCATTGTAACTTAGGTCTTCTATATAACCTAAACTTCAAACTTGAGCATTCAAGCTGCCTTTCCTTATTAAGATTTTTTTTTTTTAAACTACTTACTCAAGCTTTGAGACAGGAGTGATTTCTGAGGTAGATGAGCTGGAAATATTTTCAACGTTTTCATGGCCCACAACTACATTGGAAGAATCTTCATGTAAATCAACTGTAGGGAGTGCCTCAACCACAGGTAGACTTAACTTTTCTGACTCCATTTTCTGTTTTAAAAAAAGTCAGCTATATTAAATGTTGAGTTTATAGAAGGTAGTTAAAAAAAAAAAAAAAGACAATATAAAGAATGTTCACTAAAAAAATACTTCTATAAAAATCCTTTCTTCTAACATTACCACCCTAAGAAATACATTTTATATTAAAATACAGGCTTTACATATTTTCATGACATTTCATAAACTCAGACAAAGAGCTTGTCTCTTTCTCCTTTCCTATTTCCTACTTTACTTTAGGACCTACAAACATTTCCCTCTTTCTGTAATTAATGAATGCTAGGAGCAACAAAGAAATCCTATGTAAATACATAAAATAGTACAACATAGGGAAATAACTTTATCAATAAATAACAATATAAGATGTGTACAACTAACATCACAAAGCAATAAATGATTCTTGCTGTTCCTTCATTCCTGAATGTCCTGGGCCATTTACCTCTCCACAGCATAATCTGAAGTCTACCTAATATCTACTAATTTTTGAAAGCCTCTATCAGCACCTTCTCCCCCATAACCATTCCTAAAATGAATTAACCATTCCTCTCCCTGTAAGCCTCCACTGTTCTCTGTGCAGACTTTTATCACAGCATTTATAATACCTCAATTGCCATTATTCAAGCCTCTCTCTCCTCAACTATACTATAAATGTCTTGAGTAAAAATCATGTTCTTTTGACAGGCATTTTAAATATTCAAAGAAAGAGAGAGAGAAAGAGGGACAGAGGGAGGAAGGAAGGAATGTATTCAGGCTCAGTTCAAGAAAAAGAGAAACTGTGGACTATCATGAATTAGAACAGCTAGGCCCCCAAAAAAGGGCCAATATGGGAGCAAGAGAAAAAAAAAAATCATAAGGCATGGATGGAGTCAACAGAATACAAAGTATGATCCTTTAGAAAATTATTTACACTGAAAAATTCACAAAGGACTAGAAATCGCAGTTTTTCTTTTTATGGTAGAGGCCTTGAGAAAAGGACTACTGCTTTATCACTGTGTAGTCAAAATTTAAAAATTAGGTAATTTACATTTTTAATTAAGTTTTCAAAATCCAACGTGCACTTAGAGTCTAAGTCTTAGACCAAATCTCAATTTGCACTAGCCACATTTCAAGTGCTTGATAGTCACATGTGCCTAGGCAGTACTGTTCAGGATAGCCACATAACTGGAAGCCATACACTTCTCTCTTATTTTTATGTACATACCCCTGACAAATGTCTTCTAGAATCCAATAAAATGAAACTCACTCTCTTTAAGTAACCCAGTAAGTTATAAAATAGCTTCAGTTGTATTGAGAGAGAGAATTTTCCATCACTATGAGCTGAAATTTGGTTTTTTAAATATTTGAGACATTTAGTTTTTCCTTAGTCCTTCTGCCTCCCAATCAAATATCCCCAGTTCCTTCAGGCATTACCGATAGTGAGTGGCTTCCAGATGCCTCAGCATTCTGGTCAGTTTACAGCATATATATTCTACTTTTAAAATTTTTTTTTTCACAAAATCTGGTATACAAAATAAAAAACAATACATAGGATGTAACATGACAAAGAAAGAGAGAAAATGTATATTAACCTATTATCTATTAATGCATATTCCACAAGTAAAAATGTTGGATCAAAATACTGTGTTCTCCATACAAATACTTCCTTTAGCTATAAGTGAAGCAGACTAGAAAAATATTTCCTGACATCTGACCTTAAGAGACAAAATACATTATAATGACTGAAAATGAAACCTAAGAAGAAATAAGGACTTATATCCAAACTTTAACTTCAAAAAGAATCGTCATGTTTACTATTCATTCTGAAACTTCATGCTTTCTCAAAAGTACTACTATTAGCAGGTGAATGGCTTAAGTCCAGTTACACAGTACTCCAAAATGAAACCATAATAAATATATATGGGTGACCAAACAGAGGTTTTCTATCTTGTGAATTAGTTTGAAAGGGTGTATTATTAAATTCAAACCAGCAGGGCTTACTTGTACATCCACAATGTAATCATCTTTCATTTTATGTTCTTCTGGAGGAATAGGTAAATTTGAACCCAATTTTCCTGATAATTCAGCATTGATAGATCCCTCTCTTTCAACCTATGGAACAACAAGAAAAAAAAAACTGATAAAATTCAGTTCTAAAGCAACATGAAAGATCATCTCTTTCTACACTTTAAAAACAAACAAACAAAAAAATCGACCTGCATATATTTGCCTCTAATTACTTTCATTTGTTTACAGGTTCATTAATAGTCTACCTCCCGGCATCCCCTCTTTGCCAATACTTAAAATGCATAATACATGATTTGAAGAATCACATTTGATTTCTTAATAAACATCATAGTCCTACCAGGCAGCACTATGTTTAAGTGTATAATAAAACTTCAATAAAAAGCTGACAAATAAATGTACATAAAGCTCTTTCTTTCAACTCTTGCTGACGATTTATATTCAAGTTAGGACTCTTGATACCTTTGTCTTTAAAAGTGTCTTCTAGAATATTAATTTCTTAAAAGCAAAGTTTATTTTCAACTTCATTGACTTGAACCTACCTACCACATATTAGGTATCTAAATGTTTGCTGAAAAGATGATTCCCTCACTTAATGCTTTGCTAAAATTCATTTTTACTTTATCTAATCAAAAAGAGATTAGATCTACATCTCATAGAAAGCATAAAATTATGGCTTTTTTTGATATTTAGCAAGTCTTCGAAATTTTACATGCTCTATCCCAGAAATACATTCTATATAACTCAAAAATATAAATAATCCACTTCAAATAACATGCCCAAAAAACCGCAAGCATGTAAAAGTAACTGTAAACACATGTGTTGCTACACAGGCACTTCTGTGTGTGCCCACACAGATGGGAAGACAATGCAAAAGTCTGTGAACAGAGAAATGATTAATAAATGGCATACCTATGATGGAATAAAAATGCAGCCATTAAGAGAAATATAGCAATATGAAAACGTGATAAATAAGATACCATTTGGACAGAAGAGGAAGTCAATTTGTGGACTATTTACATGACATTTTAATGGAAATAAAAAAATATTAATTTGTGTGTGTTCCTAAAGGTGTATCTATAGAATAAGGTCTGAACATTTCATAAGACTGTTATTCCTTTGGGGAGGGCAATGAAACACAAATATGAATATCTTAAGTCAGTATAAATTATTTCCATAATTATAAATAAGTATACTGAAGTTAAGGAAAAGACTAAATCTAGTCAATACCTCACCTTTTATCATTTAAAATAATTTAGAGACCAAGATTTTTTACTCTATTACTGCATAAAACCACTGGTTGTAGATTTTCCCTATAATGTTCATTTCTAATAGTTTTTAATTTATTAGATTGAGGTTTCTTAGAAGGCCTTTAAGTGTTTTATTTTAGATCATTAAAAAAAGAGCACTAGTTTTCGGTTCAGTGAACATGCTCTGTATTTCTCCTCACTACTGGACTAAGGATGTTACAAAATTCCAAAAACAAGCAACAAAAATAAATACACAAATACCTCTGAGTTATCTTATGTCAGAATTACCAGAGTAATTACTAAGATCACAGAAAGAAAAAATACAAATCTCCAACAAAAATTAAACAGCATAGTATTTCTAAAATTACTTTTATTCTTAATGTTTTGGGATAGTCTTAGAAAGCTGACACAAACATTATAATGTAAACTTTATTTAAGGTACCTTTTTCTGGAATTGTACATCTTCATTTTCTAGCGCACAATTGTCATCTTGAGAGTAATATGATGACGCCGAAGCTGAAGAACTCTCTTTACAACACACATGCCAACTGGGAAGCCTGTAAAACACCCACCACCACCGCAGCGGCCGCCACCACCACCACCACCAATAACAGAAAAAAAATAAAATAAAATAAAAGGAAAAAAGAAAGAAAAGTTGTTGGGTCAACATACTCCCTATATGGCTAGAATTTGAGGTAATAAACATACATATGGTTCTATTCTAATACCCTTAACAATTTAATGATGAAGATAAATGCACTTAAGGGCTTTTTATTTAATGCCTTAAGAAAAACATTTAAAACATAAATGGCTTTCAGCGTTCTAAGTAAAACATGAATTCTACAAAGATTCAACAAACTTCATAGAATAAGTATCTGATAATTACATAAAAGAAACACAGAAATTTGTCAGAGTTAACCTTCTCAGAAAGTATCAAATGCCAATGTTATTCTAAATCCTACTAAATATTTAAGAATAAATAATCCTAAAGTTATCCTAACTGTTGCAAAGTACAGAAGTAAAGCTTCTAAATATTTTTACATAGGGAATGTAAGAGTGATAGCAAAAGATAACAGAAAAAGCACACGCAGAAAGAATACTACAGGCTGGCAGTACTTAGAAATAAGATGCAAAACTTCTAAAGGAAACAATAAAAAAGAAAAACTCTCCAGTAACATACTAAAGGAGAAATATACCACTCTTATAATCAAGTGGAATTTAACTCTGATATTTAAAATTGGTTTGATATAAAAAATTATTTAATTGGCCATGCAAAATAATCTTACGATTATCTCCAGGGACATTGAAAGACATCTAATAAACTTAATACATCCATCAAGATTTCTTATGACATCAATAGTAACATAGGAATAAGTATATATTTAAACATGGGAAATACCTGCAGAATACATAAGCCAAAAAGTCAGTATCCTATGTAGTGAAGAAACATAAATATACCCCCATATACTCATTATCACTGATGTTAAAAAAACAGGACAATAAAAAATTATTATAAAACCTGAGATTAAAAGAGATACAAAAATGAAAAAGGAAACAATAAAATTATCATTAGTTGCAAATAATGAGTTCATCTGCAATAGCTACAGATAATGAGTTTATATAATTGGAAAATTAAAAAGAATTACCTATTAAAAGAAGTTCTAAACATAAAAATTACCTATATACTTGAGTATAAGCCGAGTTTTTTTGGCACAAAATTTGTGCCGAAAAACCTGAACTCAGCACAAATTTTGTGCCAAAAAAACTCAGCTTATACTCGAGTATATACGGTATATTTGTTATAAAATTAAGAACCAAATCAACAGACTCTATATTCAAATCATTACCATCAGTTATAAAATCTGAGTACCAATTTATAATAGAAACAATAAAATACCAAGGTATAAACTTAGCAAGAAAGCTATTAAGTACAACTGCTTAAAATTGCCAATATTTGGGTGGCACCTGTGGCTCAGTGAGTAGGGCGCCAGTCCCATATATCAAGGGTGGCGGGTTCAAACTTGGCCCCAGCCAAAATGCAACAAAAAACTAGCCAGATGTTGTGGCGGGCACCTGTAGTCCCAGCTACTCGGGAGGCTGAGGCAAGAGAATCAGCTAAGCCCAAGAGCGAGAGGTTGTTGTGAGCTGTGACAGTATAGCACTCTACCGAGGGCGACAAAATAACACTCTGTCTCTAAAAATATAAATAAATAAAATTGCCAATATTTAACAATTCTTTTACATTTTGAAAAATGTCAAATTCACACATGTCAAAATAATATAAGATTGAAAACCATTATTATTTATTTTACAAAGAGGTAAATATCAAATTAATCAAGTAAGTGGTTTCCTTGAAAAGAGAAAATGAGTAAAGAAAAAGGAGAGAATGGCTTCTTTGAAAAATTATAAAAAAAAAAACACTTTTAGAGCTATTTGACTTTTTAAACTTCAAATACACTAAAAAATAAATAAGTAAAAGCAAAGAACGTAATATATGCGGTATGCTACCATTTGTATACATTTGTATGTGCATAAATATCTCTGAAATAACTTTTTTTGTAACATCACTTTATAAGCCTCTAGAGGAAAACTATGTGGGTGTGTTATCAAGGGCAATAAAAAGATATTTTTCATTGTATAATCTACAGCTTTTGAATTTTGAACCACAAGAATGCTGGATCACATCTATAAAACTTCAAGGAAAATGGAAAATAGCAAAATAATGTTTAATCTTTATTGGATATTTTCATTACACAACATTATCAGGACACAAAATTTATGCACATACAGTATCTTAGCATATATATACTTTTGGACAGTTAAGAGTTTGCAAGCAAACATCAGAAACTGTGAGTATAAAAAACAAACCTGTGAGTATTGCAAATTTTGATGATTATGCCCTTCAGTTTTTCATCCACTTCTATTACTTTAATTTCTACGATGAGCACACTGAGTTATATAATGGATGTGTGAACTGCATGTGTGGGTAAGCCCTAATATCTACAGTTAGTGTGAAAAGACAGCCAATGGACATTAAATCTCATAATCCTTGTTTTTACTGTCATATAATCAAATTCTATTACCCTAAATTCTAAATTTTTAGAAACAAACCTTTAATTATTGCCATTATCCTAGATATTCTCTCTACCTTAAAAGAGCTGCTGAAGTATTTTTCCCTGATTAAAAAAAAAAGATGATGTAGCATCTCCTTAACCTTGGAAGAGAACCGCACTGGGTGCCTCAAATCAAGAATAGCAAGCATCACATTCACTGCCACCATGAGAACATGTTTCTGTTCATGTCTTTCATCTAAAAATTTAATGTCTTTTTCCGTCTTAACTAAGCACTTAAGCACTGTGACCTTAACTTCTGGAGTTCACAGAATAACAGCAAAAAATAGCACACATTTTTTCCTTCTTTACAATTTCACAGAAGATTTGTTCTTACTATAAAGCAATCTCAGCAAACAACCTTTTTTTTTCTAATTAAGTCAGGAATTTTTTTTACCTTTTCACTTTAAAAAAAGTACCTCTACAGTTTCTTAGGGACATATCCAAATTGCTGGCATTGCTACTCTCACATGATGGGACTATTACTAAGTAAAATAAAGACTACTTGAACAAATACTGTGATGCCACAACAGTTGATTTGATAACTGGAACAGCTACTAAGGGAGTAATAAGAAGGTAGCACAGACAGCATGGAGAGCCTGGACAATTCATGTCCTGGAGGGAAAGACTGGGACAATATGAGATTTCAGCATTCTACTCAGAATAGCTCAAGATTTCCATTTAATATTGTAGCTGACCACAGTTAACTGAAACCACAAAAAGTGAAAATTGTGGATAAGAGGGACCTATCGTATATAAAACAATTTGCCCTGCCCAGTCCCCACTGAAGGGCAAATGTCCATAAAAGCATACATACTATTACAACTTTTTTTTAGAAAATATGAATCCTCACAGGAAAAAATACAACCTAAACAGGAGATTCAAAGCTATATGGCCCTCAAGGACTCACCATCTGAGTTACAGAAAGCATGTATGCACACAGCATTAGTGAGTCAATCTGTTATATGTGTCAGGTCTCTGAAATATTAGAGGAGAGATATACAAGAAATAACCTGAATATTCTGCATAAGAAAAGGCCTAAAATAGATAAAAATTGTCACCAACTAATACCTGTAAAGAAATTTTAAATCATCAGAGCAATATGAAATATCTCAAACCCAGAGAACAAGAATGTATCCCTTACTTTCAACAAGTCTCCCCAGGTGAATAAGATACACACTTCCTGATTGAGAACGAGTGGATTACACTATAATGGCTTTATGGCACTTCGTTACATGACCAAATGGGCCAATTTCCATGCTACTTAAGCAACTTCCTAAAATTGTATTATGAAAATCCTAATCCTAATTAAATGAGTTTCTTTTTAGACCTGTAACAAACTCAGTACCAGAATCACATCAAGATAATGGCAATTAGTAAGTCCTTGATATTTTTCCTCAGTTTAAAAGGAGTGACAACTTTTATGTTACTATTTGGAAGTTAATTATGTATATGTACAATCATATGCCATGTAACAGTTTGATCGATGATGAACCACATATACAAAGGTGGTCCCATAAGATTACAATACTCTTATTTTTGCTGTACCTTTTCCATATTTAGGTATGTTTAAATATATCAATATTTACCATTGTGTTACAATAGTACAGTAACATGCTGTACCAGTTCGTAGCTTGGGAGCAACAGGCTAGGTGTACAGTAGGATACAGCATCTAGGTTTGTGAAAGTATACTCTCAGGTTTGCACACTGATGAAATCACCTAATGATTTCTCAGAATCTCAGAATCCTATGTTTTTATGTTTCCATAAGAAATAATTTTAGAACTCCTGACAATTTTTAAAACAAAAAGAATTCAACTTACTTTCCACATATATTATTTTAATACTCAGCCTGTGTATAGCTGCCTGACTGGAACTCTTTCAAACAGACAAAAATTAGAAATAAATTAGAAACTGCATAAATTAGAAGCCAAACAGAGCTTAAAAGGAATTGAATTAAGAACTGCTGAATGCTCAATTTTAACTTTTTTTATTTACATTATTAACATGTTCCATCCTTTTTATTCACCCTATGTACATGAAATACTCTTCATGTACATAGTATATTACTAGACTATGCATGCATTAATTCATAGTAAGACGGTATATGTATTAATCTATCTTAATAATATTACTTGCCTATAATTTTCTTTATTATTTTTATTCTATAATTTTCATAATACCACTTTTAGATATGGATTAATGGTTACAAGATGATAAGGAATGAATGTTGGCACCCACACATCACCAGAAATAATAAATACCTAGGTTCAGCAAGCATACTCTAGGGATTTAATGTTTTCTTAAACCTAATTGCTTTCATTTTAGAAATTTTTTCTTGAAAGAAGGTTTTCAACTTGAATGTATAGTGACTGAAGTTTTTCTTGCAGTGGCAATCTACGATATTTAATATTCACAAGCATGATGCTATTTTAAGGGTGTGTTAACAACTTTCAAAAAATAATGCTTAAGACTAAGTGTTAGAGTAGAGGGGAAATCAATTATTTCTTACCAAAGAAAACAGGAGACAGACTTGGAAAAGTTTTTCTAGAGGAGGTAGCAACTAAAAACTAAAGTTTTTCTAGAGGAGGTAGAAAAACCGGAAATACTCTTTAATGTGCCAAGGAAGACGTCATCAAAAAGGTAAAGAAGGTATTCGTTAATGTGAAATTAACTGAAAAAATACCTTTAAAATCACATTCAACAGGTTAGAATAACAGCTTTTTACGTCTGCTTAGCACAGAAATACTGAACTATCTTTAACAATCATTTTTATAATCTTGTTTAAAAAATTAGCAAAATAAGGCAATGATTCCAGCATTAATGATGCATTAATATACAACAAACAATATGCTAATATGCAAATGGACCAAGCCTGATAATTGAGAGAAGGGAACAAAACTAAACTGCAGTCTGTCAAACTTTCAAATGGGTTGTTTTCCTTGAGTTTTAAAGAGAAACTTTAAAAGCACATAAGACCACCCATAAGTAGCAAATATTATATTAGATATATAGCCCTGTTAAGAAACATTAGGAATAATTTTCAACTCATTAAAAACTTGAGTAAATACATATAGTATTAAGAAAACATAAAAAAGTAGCAATTTTAATTAAGACCAAATAAAGATGAAAAACATTACTAAGTTTTATTATTTATAGGAAAAAGAAATGGTGATTATAAATATATATGCACCTAACAATATAAAATCACAAGCACTAACAAAGCTACAGGCAGAAACATAATCATCTGAAAGAATGGTTGCCTATTTTAAATTAACTCTCACAAAGTAAACAAAATGGACAAAACCTACTTGGAAACAAGAGATTTCTAGAATATTTAAGAAATGAGTTTGATTAAATATACAGAATGTTACACAATGTACGAATTAAACATACTTGAAGCACACGTGGAATATTGTCCAAATATCAGAAAGACTCAAAGGAAGACCTAACAGAGTTTCTCTTCCAACCACACTACAACAAAATTTGAAGTAACCAAAAAAATGTTTACATTTTCCCAAGCCTGGAAGCAAGACATAAGTAGCAAAATAATCTTTCAGTTAAAAACTATAAAGAATATTAAAAAATAACTTTGCTGTAGACTCAAAATTGGTGGAATCCAGACAACAGCGAGAAAACTATGCTTTTGAACGCATTAGGAGTTAAACACTTAAAACAAAAGATATGATCTTGACATTTGAACAGATAAAAAACAGTGCAAATGAAAGGATATAGGTGAACAGATAATCCTAAAATAGAGAACAACAACAAAAATAAAATAGCAAAGAAAATTAAGAAAACCAAAAGTTGGTTCTTTGAAGAAAATATTAAAAAGACAAACCTCTGGTAAAGCCAATCAAGGAAAGATGGTGCTGCAAATTAACAAAATATGGAATAAAAAAACGAAATAACCACTGACAAAGCAGATTTTTTAAATTATAAAATATTAAAAACTATGGCCAGTTGTGGTGGTTCACACCTGTAATCCCAGCACTTGTGAGGCTGAGGCAGGTGAATTGCCTGAGCTCACAGGTTCAAGACCAACCTGAGCCAGAATGAGACCTCATCTCTCAAAATAGCCCAGCGTTGTGGCGGGCACCTATTGTCACAGCTACTTGGGAGGCTGAGGCAAGAAAATTGCTTAAGCCCAGGAGTTTGAGATTGCTGTGAGCTATGACGCCATTGCACTCTATTAAGGGTGACAAAGTGAGGCTCTGTCTCAAATTAAAAAAAAACAACAACAAAAAAAACACAACCTTGAAAACTGTATGTATATTGGAAAACCTTAGGAGAAATGGATAACTTTCTAGAAAAATAGCAAAATTGGCACAAGGAATAGAAAAAAATGGAATAAATAACAATAGAATTTGAATTTATCTACATCTCTAATAAAGAAGGGGGAAATCCTACCCAAGTTTTAAAATTTTTTATTTGGAAATAATTTCAAATTTTCAGAAAAGCTGCCACCAGCATAGTACAAAAAACATCTATGCACTTATACCCCTTATCAACTTGTTGTTAACACTTTGCCCATTTGTTCCCTCATTTTCCATTTGCTCATGGTACGCTCATTCACCCTTCCCTTCCCTTTCTCTGACTTTCCCCATAAATCATGTATAAAATACTTTGGTATGTATTTACTGAGAATAAGGATATTCTCTTACATAACTATAACACAGTAATCAATTTCAATAGATGGTACACCTGCAGAATACTTTAATCTTACAGTCCATACTGCAATGTTGTCAACTAACCCATAATGTCCTTTACAGAATTCCACCAACAAAGCAGATTTCCCAAGTACCAAAATGAGTCTGTGATCATGTCCTACATTTGTCATATCTCTTCAATATCCTTTAACTTGGAATAGTTCTTGGCCTTTATTTTGTGTAGAAATCAACATTTTTTTAAAGAAACAGTCCCTTTTCTTCTTAAATAGTCTGGCTGTCCTTACGTGTAGTTTGCCTAATGCCTCATCATAACCAAATTCAAGTTATACATGTATGTTCCTGGCCACAAGCCTTCATAAGTGATATTATATCTCTCCCAAGTTATAACACCCAAAAGCATACCATATCCATCTGTTTCAACAGTTGCAGTTGCAATTCCACTTTTAGGTACCTTTCAAGATCAATAAAAAGTATGATTTTGTACTGTAGGCTGAGCACAATGGCTCAAGCCTATACTCCTAGCACTCTGAGATGCAAAGCTGGCGGATTGTCTGAGCTCAGGAGTTTGAGACCAGCTTGAGGTAGAGCAAGAGCCCATCTCTAAAAATAGCTGGTCGTTGTGGCAGGCACCTGTAGTCCCAGCTATTCAGGAGGCTCAGGAAAGAGGATGGCTTGAGCACAAGAATTTGAAGTTGCTGAGAGCTATGACGCCCTGGGGGCTCTCTATCCAGGGCACAGAGGGAAACTCTTTCTCAAAAACAAAACAAAACTGCCCTGGGTCTGAATTTATGCCTACAGTTTATTAGTTTCCCTTATGGGCTACTAATCTGCAACAAAATCCTTCACAATTGCACAACTTTCCACATTCTCTTGAACTAGAAATAACTCAAGACTTCATATTAGTCCTTAAAAATCCTGAGTAAAATAACCCATAAAAATAATATTAATCATTTTCTTAGCTGTTCCAAAACAAGGTAAAGAATGCACAGATACCAGGAAAGTGCTACCTCTATTTTAACATTATTCCAATTTAGCCATGTTTGAAAAAGCACTGATTTCAACAGGATAGATAACTAGTAAGTTTCAGAAGGACCAAACACTGAATATGAGGTACCTTTTTATTTTTTATTTTTAGAAAAGCCCTTAAGACTCTAAAATGTGACTTTTTAATTAAACTCAAGCACAATGTGCCAGACAATTCTTTCACCTGAAATATAAAATTCTATCCTTATCATTTTAAAATACTCAGCCAGCTATGGAATAGTGTGCACATTTAATGTCTACCAGCAACCTAGAAATAGACTGCTTACATATATTGCACCATTTTCCAAGTTACCTGTTCACCTAGTACTGATTGTTCTGGCCCTGAACCCTCTGACTTCCTTAAAAACACCTCTTTGGAACTTTCATTTCTACTATTTTTTTTTAAGCCTGCACTTTGAGCTTCCCTAACATCCCAGCCCCTCTCCCTGACCTTTTAATAGCAATGTTAAGGTAGACAGCATGTTTCCGACAGTCTCAGGCACCAGCTTAATATTTAGCAAAAAAAAGAGAGAGAGAGGCCATCAAAATGAATTATCCCCTATTGCAGTGGTTCTCAACCTTCCTAAAGCTATGACCCGTTAATACAGTTCCGCATGTTGTGGTGACCCCCAACCATAAATGGTCACAGCATTAGGAAGGTTGAGAACCACTGCTCAGAAACTAAACAAAGATGAATATGCCGCTGGAACACATGGTTGAGAACCACTGCACAGAAACTAAACAAAGATGCAAATATGCCGCTAGAACACATGGGATTAATAGACATATACAGAACACACCATCCCAAAGCTAAAGAATATATATTTTTCTCCTCAGCCCATGGTACATACTTCAAAATAGACCACGTCCTAGGATACAAATCAAACCTCAAGCAAGCAAAGTTAAAAGAACAGAAATTATGCCTTGTATCTTCTCAGACCACAAGACAATAAAGGTAGAACTCAACTCCAACAACCACCTTCATCTGGCCAGGCACGGTGGCTGACGTCTGTAATCCCAACACTGTGGGAGGCCAAGGTAGATGGATTGTCTAAGATCACAAATTCAAGACCAACTTGAGGAAGAGTAAGACTGTCTCTAAAAAA
Organism: Loris lydekkerianus; assembly: GCA_963574355.1. NCBI lineage: Eukaryota > Metazoa > Chordata > Mammalia > Primates > Lorisidae > Loris > Loris lydekkerianus. The sequence goes on along the minus strand of CAUYPK010003720.1, from coordinate 44,624 downwards.
CAGCTGGGCATTGTGGTGGGTACCTGTAGTCCCAGCTACTTGGGAGTCTAAGGCAAGAGGATTGCTTGAGTCCAAGAGTTTGAGGTTGCTGAGAGCTATGACACCATGGCATTTTATTGGAGACAAGAAAAGTGCGAGTCTGTCTCAAAAAAAAAAAAAAAAAAAAAAAAAAAGTTCATCCCCAAAGACTTGGAAATTAAACAACCTTGAATGATAGTTTGGTTCAGGAAGACATACAAGAGGAAATTACTAAATTCCTCAAACATAACCACAATGAAGACACAAATTACCAAAACCTATGGGATACAGCAAAAGCAGTCTTAAGAGGAAAATATCGCATTAGTTGCCTATATTCGAAAAACAGAAAGAGAGCCGAACAAATGCATGAACCACCTTATGGAATTTGAAAATGAACAATATAATTCCAAATCCCGCAGAAGAAAAGAAATAAAATTAAATCAGAGATCAATGAAATTGAAAACAAAATAGTCATTCAGAAAATTAATGAAACATTTTTGAAAAAATAAACAAAATCGATAAATCTTTGGCCAGATTAACTAGAAACAGAGAAGTAAAATCTCTAATAACCTCAATCAGAAATGATAAAGGGAAAATAACAACAGATGCCATGGAGATATAAGAGCTCATATGCCCAGAATTTGACAAGGTAGAGGAAATGGAGCAACACCTGGCATCATAGCCTCTCCCTAGACTTGACCAAAAAGAAATAGATCTCTTAAACAGACCAATTTTAAGACTTGAGATCAAAGAAACAATAAAAAATCTCCCAACAAAAAAATGCCCTTGTTGGACAGGGCCTGTGGCTCAAAGAAGTAGAGCACTGGCCCCATATACCAGAGGTGGCGTGTTCAAACCCGACCCTGACCAAAAAAACTGCAAAAGAAAAAGCCCTTGTCCAGATGGCTTCACACTAGAATTCTATCAAACCTTCAAAGAAGAACTTATACCCATGCTGCAAAATTAATTCCAAAAACTTAAGAAAGAAGGAATCTTCCCCAACTTGTTCTACAAAGCAAACATCATCCTAAGACCAAAACTAGGAAAAGACTCAACTAAAAAGGAGAACTTAAGACCAATTTCAGTAACGAATACAGATGCAAAAATTCTCAATAAAATCCTATACAATAGATTACAGCTACACATTAAAAAGGTCATTGATCATGATCAAGTAGGTTTTATCCCAGAGATGCAAGGCTGGTTTACATATTCAAGACTGTAAATGTAATTCACCATATCAACAGAAGCAAAAACCAAGACCAAATGGTCCTCTCAATAAATGAAGAAAAAGCACTCAATAAAATTCAGCATTCTTTTTCTAATTAGAACACGTAAGAATTTAGGAATAGGTAGTACATTTCTTAAACTGATCAAAGCAATCTACGACAAACCCACAGCTAGTATTATACTGAATGGAGTAAAATTGAAAGCTTTTCCACTTAAGAACTAGAACCAGACAAGGTTGTCCTTTATCACCACAAGTATGCAACATAGTGCTGAAAGTTCTAGCCAATATAATTAGGCAAGAGAAGGAAATAAAGGGCATTCAAATTGGGGGCAGAGGAGGTCAAACTCTCGCTCTCTGCCGACAATATAATCTTATACTTAGAGAACCCCAAAGATTCAACTACAAGACTCTGGGAAATTAATAAAAAATATAGCAATGTCTCAGGATATAAAATCAATATCCACAAATCAATAGCTTTTGTGTATACCAGTAACAGCCAAGATGAGAAACTAATCAAGGACACAATTCCCTTCACAGTAGCCCCCCTCAAATGAAATACCTAGGAAGATACTAAACAAGAGAGGTGAAGGACCTCTACAATGAAAATTAAGAAACCCAAAGAAAATAAATAGCAGAAGATATTAACAAATGGAAGAACATACCACGTTCACAGCTGCAAAGAATCACCATTGTCAAAATGTCTATACTTCCCCAAACAATCTACAGATTCAATGCAATCCCTATTAAAAAAAACCATCATCATACTTTCAAGATTTGGAAAAAATGATTTTTCGTTTTTTATGGAACCAGAAGAAACCCCAGATAGCCAAGTCAATTCTTAGTAATAAAAACAAAGCTGGGAGTATCACCCTACCAGACTTTCAACTATACTATAAGGCCAGTGATCAAAACAGTATGGTACTGGCACAAAAATAGAGACACTGACATCTGGAACAAAATAGAAAACGCTGAGATGAAACTAACATCTTACAGTAGCCTGAATAGGGGGAAAGGACCCCTAATTCAATAAATGATGTAAGGAAAACTGGATAACCACATGTAAAAGACTGAAACTGGACCAGAATCTCTCACTACTTACCAAAATTGATTCAAGATATATAAAAGATTTAAATCTAAGGCATGAAATAAAAATCCTCAAATAAATTGTGGGAAAAACACTTGAAGATATTGATATGGGGAAAGATTTTACACAGAAGATTTCCACAGCAATTGCAACAACAAGAAATAAACAAGTGGAATTCATCAAATTGACAAGCTCCTGTACAGCTAAGGAAACAACCAAAGCAAATGGACAACCTTCAGAATGGGAAAAGATATTTGCATATTATGAACTGGACAAAAGCTTGATAACTAGAATCTACAGAGAACTCAATCAACAAAAAAAGACCCAACAATCCCACATATCACTGGGCAAGAGACTTGAATAGAACCTTCTCTAAAGAAGAAAGATGAATGGCTAACAAATATATGAAAAAATGTTCATCATTCCTGATCATCAGAGAAATGCAATCAAAACTACCCCCAGATACCACCTAACCCCAGTGAGAACGGCCAACATCACAAAGTCTCAAAGCTGTAGATGCTGGCGTGAATGTGGAGAGAAGGGAACACATTTACACTGTTGGTGGGACTGCAAAGTAATACAACTTTTTGGAAGGTAGTAAGGAGAATCCTCAAAGAATTCAAATTACACCTCCCATTTGATCCTACAATCCCATTACTAGGCATCTATTGGGGGGGGGGGCTTTTATCATAAGGACATTTGCACTAGTATGTTTTATCACAGCCCAATTTAGAATCTCCAAAATGTGGAAACAGCCTAAATGCCCACCAACCCAGGAATTGGATTAACAAGCTATGGTATATGTATACCATGGAATACTATTCAGTCATTTAAAAAGATGGAGACTTTACATCTTTTGTACTGACCTGGAGAAAGTTGAAACACATTCTTCTTAGTAAAGTATCACAAGAATGAAGAAGCAAGAATCCAATGTACTCAATTCTATTATGAAGCCAGAAAATGATCTAATACATACCCACACAAAAGAAAAATTCAAATTAATTCAAGGTGGGGGGCAGGGGAATGAGAGAACAGGGAGAGGGGAGAAGGGAAGAGGATGGGGGTAATGGTGTGTGGCACCATTGGAGGCAAGACATAATTATTAAAAGGGACTGTACCTAACAATTGTAAACAGTGCAACCTAATTCTTTTTACTATCAATGTACCTGAAACAAAGTGAAAAAATAAATAGAAAAGAAAAATCAGTACTATGTGTCTGTCTGGACCATCCTTGACCTCTGAGACTGTACCATATGTATGGTTTTGGGAAAGTCAGTATCACAGTCAACACTGGGAACACTGAAGTTGTGCTGCTTATAACTCTGCATTAACATAGAGAAAATTGTTTTAACTCTAAAGAATACATACAGTATTTTCACTAATGGAATGATTATAACAAAAAAGGTAAAGATATTAATTCTTCCCAAATTTATCACTTCAAATGTAACTATCAAGATGCCTACAGGATCCTATTATTTTAAATATCACAAGGAAAAAAGTAGCCCAAGAATAACTAAGCTAACATAAAAGCCCCCCATAGGCTTGGCATCTGCAGCTCAAGTGGCTAAGGCGCCAGCCACATACACCAGAGCTGGCAAGTTCAAATCCAGCCCAGGCCCACCAACATTTCACTGACATGGAGAAAACTTAACTGTGAACAGGAAGGGCTCAGTTACTGCTAAGTTATTTGTCAAAAACTGTATTTTCTACCTACTTTCGCTTACCAAATTTCAGAGTAGTGTATCTCAACTACTTCACCTTCTACTTAGTCCTCAGCCCACTGAAATCTAGTCTCTGCTCTCAATACACCAATGAAACTGTTACCATGTGGCAAAACCTACCTTTTCTGATTTCCCTGTTACATGTAGCACCTTTGACTACTGCTTTTACTTGAAACTCACTCCTTCCATGGTTTGTCAAACTATACACTTACGCTTCATCTTTTTGGCTCTTTCTTCTCAGTCCCATTGACGTTCTTCTTCTGTTCAATATTTAAATTCTGATACTCGCAGGACTCTGTTCTGGATTTTCCTTTTACATTATGTATGGGAGACTTCATCTACTCTCATGGTTTTTAGCTGATGGCTATCAAAACTTTTATCTTTACCCCCTTAACATCTTCTCATGACTGGCCCATTCCTTAAAACCCTTCAATGACCCACTATATTAATGATGTGAATGAATAAAGCTCATTTAAAAGTTGGACCTCTCTTTTACATTGCAAAATATCTCAAAAACAACTAAATCTAAAATTGAACAGATTATCTTCCTTTTCCAAATCTTTTCCTTCTATATGCTGAGGTCCCACAATGTGGTACTGCTATCCACCTAGTCCTCAAATTAGAAACCTGAAATACATCTGTGACTACTCCCCTGTCTGACTCTCCCTTTACCATCTCCAGTTTATTTTATTCCAAACTCCCTTAAAAACATTTCCCAATCTTCATTATGACTACCCTCATCTCTTAGCTACAGCAACCTCCTAACAGATCTTAGTAATTCCTATCTTGCTATCTCTGCAAATAAATCCTTCACATCATTGTCAAAAACCCAACACTAAATACCAGACTGTCATTCACGTGTTAGGGGCTCCCATTATCTACATGACAAAATTCAATTTTCTCTCTACATATTCAAAAATCTCTAAAGGTCTTCTATTGTGTAAGTCTTCAGGTTCATATTCCCTGCCATGCCCTGCTTTCTACTTTACACTTCAGTGACAAGGAACTACCTATAGTTCTATGAACAGAGACCATGTGGTCTCATGCTTCCAAATCTCTGGCTCATGCTATTCTCACTTTCAGGAAAGTTCTGCCCCCAAACCCTCTTCTCTACCATCCAAAATCTAACTAAATCCTTGTAATTCTTCTTTTCTTTGAGGGCAACTCTAAATTCAAGTAGCCCTTTCGGTATGTCCACCCGAGCACACACACACACTGAACAGAAATTGACTATTTTTGTTTCTCACAAAAGACTAAATAAATACCTCCATGGCAGAGAACTTACTCCCCTGTTGCCACCACAGTGATCTATTTATTGAGTGCCTACTTTGATTATGGTTTGGAAAAGTTTTGAACAGAAGCATGGGAGCCAGGTGTAGTGGCTCACACCTGTAATCCTAGCACTTTATGAGTCTGAGGCAGGAAGGTCACTTGAGGTTAGGAACTCAAGACCAGCCTGAGCAACCTAGCAAATTATTGTCTCTACAAAACATAAAAACTTATGCAGACTAATGGTATACACCAGTGGTCCCAGCTACTCAGGAGGCTAAAGCAGGAGGATCACTTGAGCCCAGGAGTTGGAGGCTACAGTAAGCTATGATCACACCACTGCCTTCATACCCAAGCAACAAAGCAAGATTCTGTCTCAAAAAAAAAAAAAAAAAAAAAGGCAAGTTTAGGAAAGGGAGAATCAGCAAAGACTTTCTGGTAAAAGGATTAAACTGGGCAGTAAAGAATGGCTTCTTAATATAACTTCAAATCCTATCTCTTGTACAGAAATATAGTGCCAGCCATTCAATTGTGGCAGTATCGTTAAAGTAACCATGAAGATTATAGTTTTTTCAACATTACTGCCTAGAAATTAAAAAAAAAAAAAAAATTTATAGAAATCCTACGAAAATACTGACAGTCTTACAGTAAATAAGTGAATATGGAAGCCATGTTGCTCAAACACATTAGTAATAAAACAAGACCAAAAGATCACTGGGCTTCAGTGCTTTTGTTTAATAAGCACCTACCTATATACTCGAGTATAAGCCGAGTTTTTTCCGGCACAAATTTCGGCACACACACAAAAAAAGACTCGGCTTATACTCGAGTATATACGGTATTTTCCTTCAATCACTGTGTTTTATTAAAAGACATTCTTCTTAACCATGTTCAGTCTGGGGTTCTTTTAAGGTTGGTTCTCTTCTGCTTGCTCTATCTGCTAGTAAGAAAGAGCTCACAGGGCCCCTTTCTCCTTCGATTTTTTATTCTATTTGGCTGCTTCAGCAGTCCACAGTTGAATCACACAGAACTGTAAGCTTAACTGAAGAAAGCTCTGCTTTGGTGCCTGCTTCTAATCAAATCTTCGAATTTCACTACATCTGATGATCTTTAATCTTCACTCTGATGTAGGATGGGCCTTGGATGCTCTTAGCTTAAATATTCCATGTTATCAAATGCTATTAGACGATTATTTCACTAAACTGGTCTATACTTTCATTGATCCAACATGGAGATACACTTACTCAACAACATAGCATGTTCTGTTTTGATATCTCAACCCATCATTAAAATTTCAGCCATTACTATTTGTCCTCAAGGCTGCTAGAAATAATCATATACTAAACTCACTTGATAACAATATACTTTAAGAAGTTGGTTAAGGTATATTTAGCCTATAATAAAACAAGACACAATACTTTTGTTAATTTTCTATTTGAAATCAGTCTCCAAGTAAATTACTACCAGGCCAGCAGATTAGCCATGCTAAAACAGAGAATCTATATAAGGAACAGGGGAAAATGAAGCTGCAACAGTAGGTCTGAACCATACTTCACACATTCAATGTAAGAATTTAAATTTTAAAGATGTTTTATTGAGGGACTGTCATAACCAAAATTGTGTAAGACAAATCTAGAGATACTTGTAGAATGGGTTTAAGGATGCAAGTATGAGGCTTTTCCAGCCCTTAACTGGTTTGTTTGTATGTTTGTTAGTATAAGTACTCTCGTATCTCTCCTGGCTGCCAAATAGGTGAGAACTCAAGCCTACCACCTCTCCAAATGTCCACTATTTCTACTCCCAAAGACTTGTCAATTACTTCCCTCTTTTGAAAAGAAGTTTTTCTCAGTTTTCAACTTCTTTTATCTTATCCAAGACATTTTATACTATTGACCATTTAAATGACCTCCTAAATCCCTTTCCATCTTTCCTTTCCAAACAGTTCTCTCCTTCTTTTCAGAGCTTTACTGTGCTTGGTACCCTTCTTTATTCTAATTATCTCTAGAAGTTCAATGTTCTATTTCAAAAGTCCACTGTTCCATTTCAAAAATGATTCCCTGTGTACAATGCCATCCTAAATCTCATCTGCACCCAAGTCTGCATTTTAGTTGCCTATACAATTTCCACTCACATATTCCACTTACCTCCATCTAGCAGTTCCTTCCCCTTCTAATTACTTGCCCACTCTTCCATTCTTTTTTTCAAAATTTCTTCTAGTTGCCCAAATTCAAAAAAAATTTGAAAAATCAAAAATACTTTATCAAAAATACTTAACTTTTCGCTTTGAACTTTTTTCAAGATTCACAATTTTAGGCTCTAGAATTTATTCTTAATTACATCATACTCCAAGAAAGCAGCTACTTTTTCTTTTTCTGTTCTGTCCACCAGAATCCAATGCCGCAAACAGAAGCCTAATATCTTTTTACATTGAGATGGATAACAGAAATGGGTGAATAAGACCTGTTGAGAGGCAAATTAAAACCCAGTTCTTGTGAATCCTAACTCAATGCTGTATCTAACTGCACTATATTACCAGGCTGAGAATCTATCACAAAGCAGATCATTTATTGCCTGAAAATCTCTTCTCAATGTACCTTGTTTTCCATTTCTACTGCCAAATCTCTATTACTCCAATTGCTTTTTAGCACGCTCATGGTCCCTGGTATCCATAGGGGATTGGTTTCAGGACCCCAAGCCCCAAAACCAAAATCTGTGAATGTTCAAATTCCTTATATAAAAAGGCATTTGCAGATAACCTACATGCATCCTCCTATATACCTCAAATCACCTCTAGATTACTTATAATACGTATAAGGTAAATGCTATGTAAAAGCTGTTATACTGCATTGTTTTTTATCTGTGTTGTTTTTATTGTTGTTTTATTATTTTTATTGAGGATTTTTAATATATTTTCCATCCAAGGTTGGTTGAATCTGTAGATGTGGAGCCCACATGTGTATTCAACCCTCTAAGTCGCCCTCCTCTGATGTCACAATGTCGTCAAAATAACATTCTTGAAACACTTTTCTTTGGTATAGCTTGCAAAATCCATCATAATCTCCAAAATACATCTCTTATTTCTTTTTCAGGTTTATTTGATTGTTACCACTCTTACCCAAATCTAACACATTATTTCTTTTACTCACAACTCTCTTTCTCTTTGATAACTGAATGCCATCTACAGGCAAACAAGTAGACAGGTGTCCACACATGCTCATGTGCGCGTACACACACATACACAGAGTCATTATTGATGAGCAACACCAGTATACTTATTTCAGCTCACAAAGAGCTGCTTCCACAGAAGCAAAGATTATGAATCACACGTCATTTTCCCCCAGCCCTAATTTTTCCCTTCTTTAAGCACTTACTATACATAATTCAGCTTTCTGTATTGTTCACTAATGGTGAAGTTATGTTAGAATATTAGATGTACAAAAAAATCTCAGAATTCATCTAGTCCAGTAATACTGACTTGAATGAACAAAAAAGTAACACAAACTTAGAATGTCCAAGCTAAGAATCCTAGGCATGTGTATTTCTTTTAAAAGCTTCATGAATAATTCTAATGTTCATTCCCTCCTAAGCCAATCCAGGCACTGTCATTTTCAGAAGCAAAAACTGACACACACTGAAAAGCTGAAACTTGACCAAGAATATCCATCCACCAGACTACTGACAGAGTAGCAGAGCAGATAAGGGAACACAGACTAAGAATTTGGCCTACTTAGGTTCTGGTTCTGTTGCTTACCAACTGTAAGAACTTGAGCAAGTTGATTAACTTCTTTGTGCCCCTCTTTCTTCATTTTAAAAATACAGTGTCTATCTCAAAAGAGCTGTAAAGAGGATAAAATTAACGTATATAAAGTACTCAATAAATGTTCACTGCTAGTAATTCAAAGAAAGGACTATACTAGAGCTCTTAGTCTACACCCTTTCCACTACATTAGAATCTGTATTTTGACAACCAGCTTCATGCTTCTTCTGATCCCTTGCTATACCAAATACATTGTAGGTAACCAAATATTTTAAATGAATTTATGGTTTCCTATTTCTAACTCTGATATGTAAGCCACCTTACTTCTACTCAACAAATTAACAAAATAGCCAAAGTGAATAAATAACTTACATAATTGCACTTACCTATGAATGAGGCATTGTTCTTAGTACTTTAAATATTTTCTCCCAGTAGATAACAAATACTACGTAACAATACAAAAATTAGCTTAGTACCTATAAATTTTCTAAACAAAGCTAGGCATCACTTTTATGTAAAATATAAAATAACTTCAACTAGCAACTCACTATAAAATAAAGTTCTAAAATACAATCTAACTTTCTTTCAAAAAAATATACATTTATGAAACAAGTTCATCCCAAGGGATTAACATTCTTGTACTGCAAATACTTAAAAGCAATTTTCCATTCCTTGTGACATGTGCAATTTTACTTCTCAAATTACTTTAAAATACAGTCTTGAAAATCAGGTAAATATACAACTGGCACTAAACTACAATCTGAAACAAGTACATGATTAAGTTTCCAGTAAAGAGTTTTTGTTTCTTTCTAGTTATGTATAAACTAAACTACTAAACAAAAGTATTACCTTTGTATAAATGCTTTTACCTGAAGAAAGCTTGAGAGAATAAAGCACTCAAATTTTTTACAAGTTTCTCTCTTCTTTTTATTTATAAGCACAAGAGTATTAGCTACACATACTGACATTTCTCCAGATTGCTGAGAAAAGTGAAAGATTTACAAGTTCATGAAATGAAAAATGAAATAACTAGTGCTCAAAGGTAAGTGCTGATAGCTTTTGTTTTTTCCATTGCCTGCCAAACCTACTACCTGGTTCCATTTCAATATTTATTCAAATGTAAAGGGGCAACATGTAACACATCTAGTTCTTTTAAAAATTCAAATGATAATATAAAGAAATTATTTCTCATCTTTTATTGGACACAAATGTTCAAGTTTTACACAAACACCTCACACCTTTCATAAACCTTTTCCTATTAAGGCAACATGGCTTCATCTAACCTGTCTAAAGAATCTGTTAACTGTATATCAGATAAAGGCCTAATATCTTTTTAAAGTACCAGATGCTTTCTTTGGAATGTATATCCCAGAACAAAGATAAACTTTTTTCCCAGTCTTTCATATTAAGTTCCACTTTGTAAAAAAGACTATTTTTAAAAAAAGTCATCAAATGATGTGGAGTGGAAGAGTTATTTTACTGTTTTATTAATTTTAAACATGCAGAAAAAGATTCAGAGTCTTTAAAGTTAAGAGACAGATACAGAAAACAAGGATATACAGTTACTAATAGAACCATATTAGAGCATCAATTCTTCCTTTTGTATTCCTAAAGACCTTAGTAAGTACCTATTATATCTGTCAAATGTATGAGAATTGTTTACACAGTGAGCTCTTCCCATTAGTCTATGAACTTATCCAAGATGATCTTTTACGGTGCAGGAAGAATAGATTAATTTAGTCTAAAAAGAAACCAAATTACGTTATACTAAGATTAATATAAGGATTCATACTTGGTCTGAAAAGGCAGCTTGCCACACATTAACGAAGAGCAAGGACGATAGCCAGAAATCCAGGCAAAAAGTGGAAGTTCCACAAAAAGGTTTAATTCCAGCACACCGTGATTCACTGAGGTTTACTGTGCCCAGTAAAGTAGATGTACAGATCATTTTTAACTAAACTGACCCTTACAACATGTAGAAGCTTTAAAAAAATGTCTGTGAAGACAATAATAATGTATGTTAACAGAAAATATTTTTATCTCATCTTTCTTAAACATCTAACATGTTAATTTATTATGTATACTAACATGGTAATATATTTGCACATGTATATAATTTACAATTAAACACTTACGAAAGGTGAATGCACAAGATTTTACTAATTAAGGGACACACTCAGAATATCTACTGATTAAGCCTTTTTCTTCTTTAAAGTGATCATCAACCTTTCTAGTTTACCCAGGACTGAGAAGGTACAGACTGAATAATGCCTCTCCCCAAAGATGTCTGCATCCTAATCTCCGAATATGTTGCCTTACAGGGTAAAAGAGACTCTGCAGATGTGATTAAATTAAGGATTCTGAGGTGGGGAGATTATCCTGGATTGTCTGGGTAGACCCAATGTAATCACATGAGTGCTTATAAGAGGCAGACATGAGGAATGAAGCAAGAGGTTGGAGTAGGGATGTGAGGATGGGGCTACAGAATGCAGGAAGCCTCCAGAAACAGAGACAAACTCAAAATCTCTAAAAGGAAGTACTCCTATTGACACCTTAAATAAATGAGCATTGTTTCAAACTACTAAATTTGTGGTAATTTGTTACAGTAGTAATAGGACTAATACAGGGAATTCTTGAGATTTACAGAACTTTCATTGTTAAAACTAAGATGAACTGACCACCCTATCTTTAGATTTTCAATGCTTGTCACAACAGCTGGTACACAGCAGGCTTGTGGAAAAACATGATTGAATGATTTTATGATTCAATATATACATAATATACCCTCACTATTTTATAAAGTCTGTCATATGCATTATTTTATTTCATCCTCCTAACAACCCTGTGAGGTATGAATGAATTAGTTTTCCTATTTGGAGGATATAACAACCATATATATAATACAGTTCTGACCTACAGTCAAAGAATGATGACAGTCAGGTGCCTGTGCCACAAGTCAGACTGCCTAGGTTTCAAATCTAAGCTCCAGCACATCTGCTAATAAATCTTAACCAAGTTACTTAACCTCTCTATTCCTCATATGTAAAATGAAGTTAATACTTATTTTATAGGGTTTCTGTAGAGAGTAAAGATGTTATATATCAAGCACACACCACGTGCCTGACATAGACTTAGCTGACAATAATTTCACCATTCCGTGCTGCAGCTATAGCGCATGTACACTAGAATAGTCTGTACTACTTGACCACAAATCATAAAGTATGCAAAAGGAAAAAACAGTAACCAAAATATATAATGAAATGGATAGGGAGGTTCTTCGCTTAAGGTACTCTAAGGTTAATACATTATGCTGGAAAGATAAAAGCGGAAGGGAGACCTAATCATGATCTATATAATTATTAACAGTAGAAATAGGTGATAATAAAATATAGTAATATTGGTAGAATGAAGGAAGAACTTTAGAAACTAAAATATGTATAAACATAGTATTCAATCCATTGAACAGAAATGGATCACAAAATTTGGGGACAATTTCCCAATGATAAAGACAAAAATGGCTACTATGAGGAGCTTATCAACTCTTCTGCAAACCTTCTGTCTAACCCTACAACGGCTTTTTGTACTCACTTCTGTTAAGGGAGGTGCAATGTTGGGAAATGACATACCAGACCAGATTGTAGCACAAGTTAGACCTCCAGATAAGTCTGTTCCATGGTTTCACCTCCCCATGAAGAGTCTCAAAAGACAAAACATACAAATCATCACCATGCACCATTCCTCTTGCCCAATCTCATTCATTGTCACCCTTCCAAAGAAACATCAAGGACAAACATCCTAATTTAATGCCTTTTAATAGCTTTACTAAAGAATAATCTGGCAGTCCAAACAAATCTCAAAATATACTAACCCAAATGTTTCTTAAGCTAAAATTTCTTAAAACTTTTCACACTCTTATTTAAACTTTCAACTCATGTTTTTCACTTTCAGAGTCAACAAACTTTGCAAAATTCTATGACTACTATTTTCAATACTAGGCTGACTATTTTTTCCTTAACAGGTCATGATCTTCTCACTATTTCTAGTGAATAAAGTTAAAACAATTTGAGATTAACTTAAGCAAAAGACAGAAATCCCCCCAAATAACAAGAGCATGGTTAATTTAAATTTACAAGTGGTTTTAAGAACCACGGCTCTACTGCTAGATTTCATTTTCACCATCCAATTAAAAAAAAACAAATTAGATATATTGGTGTGTTTCAAACTAGAATGAAAAGTCTAATCTTTGCCTTACAAGCCATTTCATGACGTGAAGAATGCTACGGTTTAATGAAGAATGATACGGTTTAAAGATGGGCAAAACCAAGGAGAAAAAAAGGAAAAAAAAAAAAAAATACATAATCTACAAACAACTAGGGAATCCCAGAAAGAGGAGGAAAAGAATACAAGCTTTCAGTATCACATCTATAAATTTAAATTTAAAAGTAGCCAGGGGACTCATCTCCTACAGGAACTTCTTGGTACTCAACATAATATTAAAAAGTGGAAAGGAGAGAATGTCACTGGTTCTATTTAAGTTTCAGAATGTAAGATAATACACCAATTTTTTTGCTCTCTAAAATTTCTATCACCCTTTGGATCAAAATTCCTCAGCCAGCGAAGTGTTTTCTTTTCCTCTTTGTTTATGTATTATTTTATGTGAGCAACAACTCTAGAACTTCAGTGTCTTTTGAAACCCTAAGGGATCATAAAAAATTAAAAGTGTTGGTGCTTTGCATAAATAAGCAAAACAGGAAATTTAATTTAAATTTTAGCACAACAAGCAGCAAATCGCTTTGACTGAAAAAGCATTTTTTTAAAGTCATCAAATGTCACACATCTCTGAAAAAATTCCCTAGGAAGAAAGAATGTTTTTTCCAAGTATACTGATGGCAATCTTTCAACTTACAAGCTCTTTCTGTTCCTCAAAAAATGCCCGAGGCTAAGAGAAACTCCATAAAACTTTAGAGACCAGGCACTCTTCCTTTCCCTCTTCTAAATACAGCATTGACCGTCCTATTACTAAGGGACATTACCAAAACTACTGAATACACTACCTGTAAGACACCCTCTCCTCTAAATCAGCTGGAAAAGTGCTTCATAACACCCCCAAAAGTTTCCAAGAACAGTAGCCTGAAGTGTTCTTGGGGACAAAACTTAGGCAAGAATGTCCAGGAAAGCTATGACTTATACATAATTCTTATTCTCTTGACAACTTAACGCTTTTAAAATCGCACGTCCGGAACATACAACATCTGATGTGCTTTATGCCCTTACCACACCAAGAAAGCTAAGGACCGGCGGTAAACCTGAGCAACCTGGCCACCGCCACTCCATATGAACACCGCACCGTCGCCAGGAAGTAGGGTAACCGAGTTACAAAAGCACTTGGTGGTCCCTCTACCCAGGCAGCTCTCCCTCACTTAATCTCTGTCAATTCCAAAATACACCCTGAAAATCTCCGCCGAGGGTGCCACCAGGACAGCCAGAGGAACAGTCGCGGAGTACAACATTGGTCCGTCCCTTACCCGAGGGCCTTGGAAACCCGCACCTAAAAAAGCCTGAACGACTTGGGGGTGTGACCTGGGCTCCCACCCCGCTTCTGCCCTCAACGAAACTCCCGTGTTGTCGCGCTACTCACCAGACCAGAGAGCACAGAGAGAGGCAGGAGACCAGGGCCAAGGCCCGCCGGTACTTCTTCATCTTCTCCTCCTTCTTCCCCCTGCCAGAAGGCGGCACATCCTCCCGGCAGCCGCCACTGCCGAGGCCAAGATGGAGGAGCCGAAGCAGGAGAGCGAGGATGAGAGCGAGAGACCTAAGGGCTGTGGCGCTCGGCGGCTCGCTTTCCGTTCGCTCCCTCCGCGGGGCCCGCAGCGGCGCTTCACAGGACTCCGAGGACTGCCGCTGCTGCTGCTGCGGCCGCCGGTTCGTCCGCGCCCGCCTCCTGCAGCCGCCGCCGCCGCCACCGCCGCCCCATCTCCCCCACGCCCGCCCCGGCCCTCGCTCCGTGCTGCCGGCGACCAACGGCCGCCGCGTACTCGCCTCTCAGCAGCCAATCGCCGGCGAGGCCGCGACACCTCACACACCGCTGAGCTGGAAAGAGACGCGTCACCCACGTCCCCTGGCACTCGCTGCCCCACCAGCCCTCGCGCGGGCCACGCCCCCTCGGACGCCCCGGGCCAGAGGGGGAGGAGGGGACACAAAGCGCGGGGCCGACGTCGCCGCGCTCCGCCCACCCCTGTCCCGCAGTCTGCAGGGCTCACGGTCAGGAAGAAGGGAGGAGCCCCGTGACTTTCGGCCTTTCTCCCTACAACGCCCCGCCCCTCGCTCCGGCAAGCTGCTCCGCGCAAGGCCCCACGGGAGCTGTAGTCGCCTTCCAGAACCCTTCTTTTCCTTTCTGTGTTGCTCCTAGAGTCCACTATTTTGACGGAGAAGTCTGTAGTTTCACTCCTCAACCTAGAGACTGAGAAGCTTTGGAATTGTTACATTCAGTTTTCCTCTTTTTAGAACAGTTCGTGGAAGGACGGACTCGGACTTTTAAATTTTAAGAAAATTTAAAAGGCGTTTTCCCGGGGTCAAAGGGCTGGCCAATTGAGCTAGATGTTGATTGGTAAACGAAAAAGGGCGTGCCAAGACTTCATCTCACCTGATTGGTTGGAGCGGAAAGCCTTCGCTCTCTAGAATTTTGTCTCCCGCCAGATTCTTCAGTGACTGAGTTGGTTTTCATTCTGTTGGTTTTGAGCTTTGAGTTCGCTGCAGTGGGACCAGAAGGGAAAACTGCTGTCCCCGCTGGGGGAGCGAGGCGCCCCAGGGACTCAGAAGCTTTGGAATTGTTACATTCAGTTTTCCTCTTTTTAGAACAGTTCGTGGAAGGACGGACTCGGACTTTTTCCGCGAAAGCTGTCGCATACACCGCCCTAATGCTGTGGAGAGCAAAACTGTCCCCTTTTCAATATTAGTAACGGTCAGCGTGCCCATTCCGAGTATTTATGCTATCAGGGGTCCGAAGTTGCAGTTGTCTGTGTCTTGGAACACGACATGATATTTAAAGTAGGTGTTCTTTATTGTTCATGTGGCCGGTGGGAAAGAAGACAGTAATGCTCAACCGCTTGAGTCATGGAACTGCCTTCTTTACTTTCCAATTGAATTGATTGCTAATTATATACCTAAGGAAATGAATGATTTGACCCATTATAAATCTTGAATATAAGTCAACTGGATGTTAGAGAAATTCTACAAAACTTGGTAATTTTGATTTTAGAGGAGTTCACTCTAAACTACTTTTTTTCTGGCAAATATTGGGTAACAGTGTAATGTTGATGTTACATTTAGTGTATGACCATGGAATCCTTACATCTCTTCGTGCTCTGCGCCTGTAGCTCAGCAGCTAGGGCGCTGGCCATATACACCAAGGCTGGCGGGTTCCAACCCAGCCCTGGCCTGCTAAACAACGACAACTGCTGCAACAACAACAACAAAATAGCCAGGTATTGTGGCGGACACCTGTAGTCCCAGCTACTTGGGAGGCTGAGGCAAGAGAATCTCTTACACCCAAGAGTTTGAGGTTGCTGTGAGCTGTAACACCACTGCACTCTACGGAGGGCGACACAACAAGACTCTGTCTCAAAAAAAAAAAAAAAAAGTGGCGCCTGTGGCTCAGTGAGTATGGCCCGCCCTCATATACCTAGAGTGGTGGGTTCAAAACCGGCCCCGGCCAAACTGTAACAAAAAATAGCCAGGCGTTGTGGTGGGCGCCTGGGGTCCCAGTTACTCAGGAGGCTGAGGCAAGAGAATCGCCTAAGCCCAGGAGCTGGAGGTTGCTGTGAGCTGTGACCGCCCAGCACATCTTAAATCCCTGCCCTGATAAAGATCAGATACTCTGTTTGCTGATGGTGAAAAAGAACAGGCAGATCTCAGTAAAGGAATCAGCTCCTTCTGGTCATCTCCTTTGTTCATTATCTTATATGCAAATCACATTTAAGATATTCAACTTTTTAAGTTGGTGATTTTTATAAGCAAAGGTTAACGTATTTTGATTTAGTTGAAAAATTATCTGCTCATTTCAATCTTACAAAATGCTGAGATACTATACATCTCAGAGTATCTTAGAAACAGCTGTCACCCAATGACATTAGATACTTCCAGAGTAAAAAAGTCTGTTAAAAACAGAAATGTCCTGGAAATCAGTAAAAGAAAATTGAGGAAAGACTAATGTACAATAAAAGGATCTCCCTCAAAAATAAAAATGGATGAATGTGGCAACCAGCATTTAAAATTTTAGCTACCTATAATGCAATCAATATAAACAGAACTTTCTTCCTGTTTGTTTCCACCTTGTTTTCTTTTTCTTTATGTAGACAAAGTATATATGTGTGTATAAGAATATATACCTATTTTAATTTAGTTGTTCCCTACCTGGAGAGAGCCTTAACTACTTTGCCAAATCTACCTTAACAGAACACTGATAATGTGGCCACTTCAGGACGTAAAGGTAGAACTCAGAAAGAAATAAGACAATAAATGCCTCATTAGTACAGCCTAAAAACTGAGTCTCCAAGGATGGAAGAATCACAAAGGACAATGTTAGCTTATACAGTTCTGCTTATACTGCAAATAACAAAAAACATTTCCCTTTCTTAAAAACTCTACTAATGACCCCAAATGTAATGTTCTATCACTGGGTTAACAGATAAATATTTTGAAGATGCATGAATTTAGTAGACTCATAATGGAGTCAGCCTGAGGAAGGGAATGATTAGAAAGAAAGGTAATGAATAGAAAGAAATCAAAGATGATGTGTATCAGAAAGGTGTATGTCATTATGTGAATTAGAAAGTCAGGAGTCTCAAGTTTGCAAGGAAGGTTAGTTTAGTTTTGGAACAGAGTTGAGTTTTAGGCTTAGAAGTTTTAGGTTTAGAAGTAGCTAACAAGGATTTTAAAGTAGATAACAGATAACAAGATAACAGGCCAGTCACTGAGGCACATGCCTGTAGTCAAGAGGCTGAAGCAGGAGGATTGCTTAAGCCCAGAAGTTTGGGGTTGCAGTGAGCTACAATGGTGCCACTGTACTCTGGCAGTCTAAAAAAAAACTCATTCCAAATAGGGAGAGAAAAGTAGCAACTGAAGACAATATATCAGGGGTTCTAACTACTGTGTCCTTCAGTGCCTTCTGTGTAATGCTCTCAGATGAAGCTTCCTAAAGGTTTGCAGTGTCCTTTTTTTGATGCAAAAGTGTTCTATGGGTCTTGAATATTTGTTGAATAAAGTCCTGCCTCCTTGCCCTGACATTTAAAGCCTTCCATGATACAACCCAGTTGATGTTTCAAGCTTCATTTTCTACTATTTCCTTTCAGAACTCAACCTTCTCACTAGACCACACTGTTTGGTATGTTCTGAAACACGTGTGCCCCCATGACACTGTTTTTATTTAATATTTGTCTCTTCAAGTAGTGTGTAAATTCCTTATGTAAAGAGGTCATGTGCTATGTGTGTAACATATTTTTTTTTTATTATAAGAGCCCAAGGAATAATTTTTTACTTAACTATTTGTTTGATTTGTCTCACCATACTGAATTATAATCTTTCCTGTAATTTAAGTTCGTAGGAATACAAGCCCTTAGGATGGGAAAGTTTTAGCTTACAGCCCCTATCTCTTCCTCTATAAATTGCCAGATCGTTTTTTTTAGAAGAACATTTAACTTATGTCTAACTAGATTTTTCTGAGTTCTAGTTACCTCTGAGTAACCTACCAAAATAAAATGTCCAACAAATATTTATTGAACCCTTTTTATATGATAGGTGCTGAAACAGATATTTGCTTCTAGGAAACTTAGTGTTCTAGCAGAGAGTCTTAACCTTCTCCCACACTGCATCCCTTTGGTAATCTGGTGAAGCCCATGGACCCTGTCTCAGAATACTTATAAAAGTATAAAATAAAATACATAGATTATGAAAGAAACCAATTATGTTGAAATATAGTTGTCCAAATATTGCACACCAAATCTGTGATGTAATACTGTGTGCTTTTGGACTTCGTTATTAATGCATAAATAATGAGGCCTATCAGCATGTCTTATAACTTCAATAATTCCAAATAGTGATGAGTATAAAAGATAAGTATTAGGATACCTAAAATATGCATAATGTGATATGAAAATATCTGTGATTGCTATTGGTGACACTGCTAGTACTGCCATGGGTTGTTACCTACATTTATAATAAAATGAAACTCTAAATTTCAGTAAGAGGTTAGTGAGAGTAGTGATATTTTTTCATCCAAGTTCATGGACCAGTGGCTTTTATACATGGATCTCAGTTTAAGAAGCCTCACACTAGAACAATGTTTTTCAATCAGTGGGGTCATAAATGAGTAGAAAGTCAAGAAATCAAGTTTCAGGGAGTCTGTGAGTACTTCTTGTAACAAAAAGTAAAAGATAATGTAGAAAATGTCTGAGCATGTATCAGTAATGGGAAGTATTTTGGGGGGCACTGTTATTTCAGTGATATGTGTGTGTGTATACCATATACATTAATGTATACTGGGCTACAATGTAAAATATGTCTTAAAATAAGTTGCAGCCAAAATATTGCAAAAGCTAGCACATTAACAGAAATGAGACACATATGATATATGGAATAAATGCCATAAATAATAATAATAGTGGGTGTTATACGATTTTAGAGGAAAAAATCAGTTTTTTGTGAGGAAATTATTAGGGAAGACTTAAAGAAGGAAATGGATTTCAGGTGAGCCTTTAAAGGTGGGTGTGATATTCATAGAGATATAAAGAGAAGGTATTTCAGGTATAGGGAACAGTAAACTCTAGAATCTAATTCAAAACTATTTTAGCAACCCTTATCATATGCCTTATAATTTGGTTTGAAATAAATAGTGAAATAAATAGTGATGGTGACCTCTAATCAAATAAAATAAACATTTATTGAACATTTCCATAAAATACTTTATTATATTTTATGTAAAGATTTCAAAGAATAAGCATTTAGAGATTTTATCTTCTATAGAGCATAGCATTCAAGAACATTAAAGTAACAAAATGTGACCAGGGTAGTGGTACACATATGCAGTCTTAGCTACTGGGGAGGAGAGGGCAAGGGGATGGCTTAAGCCCAAGAGTTCTGGCACTCTTGTGTACTACATACTATGTACTATGTTCATGGGGTGTCTACACTAAGTTTGGCATCAATATTGGTGACCGTTCAGGAATGGGGAGCTACCAGGTTGCCTAAGCAGAGGTGAAATGGCTCAGCTTGGAAATAGGGCAGATTAAAACTCCTATACTGACTAATAATGGAATTAATTGTTCCTGTGCTCCAGCCTGGACAACATGGTAAGACCCTGCCTTTTCAAAAATTAAAATAAATAATCTAAAATAGTGGTACATGTATAAAGTGATCAAAGTGGGTCAAGATAATTAAATTGGGTTAAAGATAATACATATTTTTTTAAACACATGTAATTATATTTACTTGTAAAATCTCATAAAATAACAGGAAAGAGTCTTTTTTTATTATATAGGATAATAAGGGTAGGAGATCAGGTGAGAGGGCCATAAAAACAAGCCCTTGAAGGTGGAAAGCAGATAAATAAGAAATGACTTCCTCAAGTGACCATATGCTGCTCTGACAAGTCTGGTTTACTCCTATTAATAATCCTGACATAATTAATAGTAGTGCCAATTTTTACTTTTGTGGGGGCAGAAAATATGTGATACCTTTCCTCATCCATCACAATGATTACAGCTGGCTGGCACTCCTGTACAAAAGAAAGGTTAACAAGAGAAAAGCGTAACAAATTTATTAATCAAAGTTTTACTTCAGAAATGAAGACTCAAGATGCAGGGAAAGCTGTCCATTTTATGCTTATCTTCAGTGAAGGATGGACAGTGGTGTAGACATGTAATTGGACAAAAATGATGTGCTCTGATGATAGATAAAAGACCAAGGGGGTAAAACCCAGCGAGGCCCGTCTGTTCAGATTCCTCTTGGCCTCTCTATGTGGCATTCTTTCCTCCCGGGTATAGGGCATGACCAATTCTGGAATGAAGATCTTACCATCTAATATCATACAAGGTAGGTCAGAGACTTTCTTTTTTATGGCCATCTACCACCCTGCAAGGCAGGGGAAGGCTGAAGGAACATTTCTAGGTTTTATGGTTAGCTTTGGGGAAGAGGAGTTCTAGGTCTCGTGACCTGCTGCAGGAAAGAAACAGGGGTGAGAAACAGAAGGGCAGGAAAAGATCTGAGGAAAACTTAGCTTCTGAATCCTTCCAATCTCCTTTGGTGAGAAGCACTCAGATGCCAACGTGTCGCATCATGCGGTATCATTTTCTGAGTCCCAATACATTCAAATGTCTTCTGCTTTGACCAATAAATAATATTGTTATTCTCAATACAACAGAGGATAATTTAGCAATGGAAAATGACAAAAATTAATCCAATGTGTGACCCAGAATCTCCAAAAAACTCATTTAGGAAACAGCAGCACTAGGTCCAGCTGGCGGTGAGAGTAAAGGTCTGTAAGTCTGATGCTAGTGGTGGTGGAAGGGCATTTCACATAAAGAAATAGATACTCTCCCTAACTTTACAAGGGTAGATATCTCTCCCTCCCTAGCAAAGGACTAGATTTTTTATTAGGGGAGGGTACAGGTAAGGCCTAGACTTGAAAATACCAACCGTACTTTAAAGCAAGGGTATCATCTAAAAAGATAAAAGAACATTGTTGTGACAGAGACATTTGAATAAAAACTAGTCATTAAGTGATAAAATCATTTCTATTTTTTCTTAGATATGATAATATCCCATGTAGGGGATGTATGTAGGGAATGTTCTTATTTTGAGGACTATATGCTGACATTTTTAAGAATGAAGACCATGATGGTGACACCTTACCTTCAAATGTTCAAAAAAAGGAGAAAGAATAAATACAGTGAACTATTAACCATTGTTGGTAAAGGATATGGAGGTAAGTACTGTATTATTATTTCAACTTTTCTATATGTTTGAAAATAGCAATTTGGGGAGAAATGTATAAACACATATTTAATGCTGATGCCCCAGGAACCTTCCTTCATTGACAGCCAGTCTGTCATTCTTTAGACAAGAGTTTAGAAGAGTCCTCTCTGGGGAGTCTAATCATTTAAAGATGAAAGACATAAAAGATGGCTGAGATCTGACTTTTCCCAGCCAATTTACCCTGCAGGGAAGGTCATAACCAGATACTTAGAGAACCCAATTAGCATTTTAGTGTTGTACTCTTAAAAAGGAACAGAGAACAAATGATTACCAGGCATGAGAAGATGTTCTTAACATGAAAGATAGTGACACACACAAACAGGAAAAACAAAAACAAAACAAAAAATTAACTTAGAGTAGAAGAAAATTATGCTGTAAAAATTTTTTCTTAAAAAACTCTAACATTACTAAATGTTGCCATCATGAAACAGGAGCAAGACACAATAAGAAAGGAACCTGTGAAGAACAATGACCACAAAATGTCCCCAATAAAGTAAAGCTATAAAAGCAGTAACTAAAACTCAGTAGAAGAATTAAAAAATAAAGTCAAAGAAATATCAGCAAGTGGACAAAAAGGCAAAGGACTAATGTAGAGTCTAATATAATAGAAAATGGAGGTAAGGAAATAAATATGTGCTAAGACATTTTTCTAGAGTTGAAAAGTATAAATTTCCAAACTGAAAGTTCCCTAGTCTATGTTCCCAGCAAAAAAAAAAAAAAAAAAAAAAATGACTGATGGGCACATCATTGTGAAATTTAGAACACTGGAAACAAAGAGAAGAGCACAGAAGTCTTACGGTTAAGAAGAAAAATAGACCACATGAAAGATCAGGCAGCAGACCTCTCAGCATTTACACAGGAAGCTAAAAGTCAGTGGAGCAATGTCTTTCAAATGCTGAAGGAAGATTATTTCCAAACAAGAAGTCTATGCCCAACCCAACAGTCAACTATCGGGGAGAATAAAGACATTGTGAGATAAACAAGACCTCAAGAAATTTGCTATGTGATATTTCTCATGAAAGGAGATTTTGCTCTACCAAAACAAGGGAAGACTAAAAAAAAGAGGAAGACACATGATATAGGAAATAAGAAATCCAACATAGACCACAGAGGTAAAGGGAATCACTGGGGTGATAGTAAAAGAAGAACCCAGCATGGCAGCTGATTTCCAGGCATAGGTGGCAGCCGCTGCAGAGTGCAGTGGGTTAAAAGGCCCTGGAGAGATTCTTCAGGAGTATTCCATCACCTGAACACCTACAGCACCTAAGCATCTTGGGGGCGCCCTTTAATAGAATTAGTGAAAGATACTATCTTATTCTGTTTGGGCTTCTATAACAAAATATCAGAAAACTGGGTAGTTTGCAAACAACAAATTTATTTTTCACAGTTCTGGAGGCTGGGAAGTCTAAAATCAAGGCACAGGTAGATTTGGGTTCTTGTGAGAAACCGTTTTCTGATTCCTAGCACCTTCTCAGTGTGTCTTTACATGGCGAAAAGGGTGAGGGTTCTCCTTGGGCCTTATTTATTTATTTATTTATTTTTCTTGAGACAGAGTCTCACTATGTTGCCTTGGTAGAGGGTCGTGGCGTCACAGCTCACAGCAACCTCAAACTCTTGGACTTAAGCGATTCTCTTCCCTCAGCCTCCCAAGTAGCTGGGACTACAGGCACCTGCCGAAACACCCAGCTATTTTTTGCTTGCAGTTGTCATTGTTGTTTTAGCAGGCCCGGGCCAGGTTTGAACCCCCCAGCCCCAATGTATGTGGCCGGTGCCCTAACCACTGTGCTACGGGCACCAAGCCACTTGGGCCTTTTTAAAAAGGATATTAATCCCATTTATGAGGGCTTCAACCCCATGACCTAATTACCTCTCAAAGGACCAACCTGTGATAGCATCACCTCAAGAAGTAGAATTTTAACACATAAATGTGGGAGAGCCAAAAACGTTCAGACCTTAGCAGCAAGCACTTAAAAACTAAACAAACAACATAATTTGAAAAACACAGCTATGCAGTCCATCTATGAATAGTATTTCATAATCTTAATAACATACACTGAAAATTACTCAAAATCATGATATAAGTACATCAGGGAAGACGATAGGCTAGAAAGGATTATAGGTTTCTCGTTAGGGTTATCATTTACGGGAAAGGAAAAAGCAAAATCCTCAGCTTCCATAGCTCAATGTCAACAATGCCTAGAATTCGAAAGAACAAGAATAACGACACATGCTATTTAGGACATGGGGTAAATATCAAAATAATTGGCAAAAAGAGGTAAAAGCAGCTGCTTTTTGAGTAGGAAGAAAGGGAAAGAGGGTGATAGGGAACGGCTGTCAGAGAAACCTTGCTAGAACTCTGTGTTTCTTGTGTACATATGTATGTAACTTGGGATTTCACAAACTAAGATGTTATGGTGATGATGTTTGCAATTTGTAACTTTTTTCCCTATCCATTTATGATATCTCCATCCTGAGTATATAAAGCAAAGGAAACTGCTATGATGTATAGATTTTGCAATTTTACCATTTAGTCACTAGACCTTGAAATCTGAAGAGAATGCATGAAAATAACACGGCTCTTTGAAAAAGCAGAGATGCAAATGGAGAACATTTTCCTCAGGATTATTGTCCATTTTAGGATATAAACCTGTTACTATAACAGAACTCTCCCTCCAGAATCTGCTTTCAGAACTGTCTATTTAATGTGTAAAATGTAATTTTTCCTCACCTTAAATTTTCTTTTCCTGTCTACTGTGTGTGTTTGTATTTTAGAACTATCTCATGGTTCTATAAAGTTAAACGTTTACTTGAATAGTTGAGGAAAACTTACTTTGCCTCAGTTACTCAGTCCTTATCCTGGTTTGAGGATTGAATTATAAAGATCACTATATAGAGCAAGTCATTTCTTCTCGTCATTTTGCATAGGTAGGTAATGTGATATTAAAGTCCGTCCATCTGTAAATCTTCAAAGGATCTACAAGGCAAATCTGTATTGAGGAGTCTTTGCCTTTTCTTTCCATTCCACAACTTTCATTTAGTTACACTTACATGACCCAAACCATTTAATTGAACCTTGAGAAAGTCTGTTTCATCGGAGAGCATTAAACATTAATCATTTCAAATCACCAAATAATTGATGAAGAGTTACAGCAATGCTCCTAGGGAATGTTAGTGACTGTTGAGAATAATACATTTTTATGTAAAGTTTCTTGCAGGCCAGCTCAAAATCCACTTTCTCCTGAAGGTCTTTCCCTCTCGCAGGACCCTCGTTTGCAATCCCTCTGCTTTGTGAACTTCCATAATACAGGTTATTACATTCTAACTTACGCTACAGTGAGTTTGTACTTCACAGGTAGGATAGGAAATGTATGTTATTTCACATCCAGATCCCCCACGGCGTTTAGCATTATCCCTGACACAAAGGAAGAATTCAATCCGCCTGACTATGAGGCCATGATGACTGATGCTGGCCATGAAGACAATGACTCACTAAGTGGGATAATGAGATACAGAGTACCTTCTGTATATCAGGTATTTCATGCTTATTCTTTCTTTTAACTAAAAGGAAAAAAAAATACAACAAGTAGGCAATACAATCCTCATTATATTACTTGTGAGAAGGAAGATTAAAATCTGACTTTTCAGAAACATTTGGTCTTTATAAGGCCTGTCAGTAGTTACAGTCCTGTCTTCAACAATAACATTGAAAAGAAAAAGTTGGTTTAAAAGAAAAAATGCTATTGTCAAAGAATAGGGATGAGGAAGAAACAGATTTTTGATAACTGTAAGTGGAATTTAAATTTTGAATCCTAGATTATCTTTAAAATAATTAATTTTGAAGATTGCATGTTTTTAGTTTTACCTTTTTACAGCACCTACTTACAGGTTCAGTTTTTTAATATGATGCATCTATCTGCATAATCATAATTAACTATATCTACTTTACAGAGACTTATATTTGCTGGAAATACTTGATAAATGGGCATTTTTTTGGATTGTTTTTGTGTTTTTTGTTAGAACAGACATAATTTTTATTTATTAATATTAATATTAAATCATGGCTGTGTACATTAATGCGATCATGGGGCACCATACACTGGTTTTATAAACAGTCTGACACATTTTCATCACACTGGTTAACATAGCCTTCCTGGCATTTTTTTAGTTATTGTATTAAGATAATTATATTCTACATTTACTAAGTTTCACATGTACTCTTGTAAGATGCACCACAGGTGTAATAAAACTACTTATGCCTTTTCTGTTTGCTTACCAAAAAATCCTTCTAGGTGGTCCGTGAAGCTCTAAAAAATGAAAAGAACGTTATGCTGAAAAGCTCTCCTGTTGATTTGGTGACCGCAACTGACCAAAAAATTGAAAAAATGCTCATCTCTTCCATAAAGGAAAAGTTTCCATCTCACAGGTATTTCTTTATTCAATTTCACATGAAAAAATGAAACCTAGGTTGAAGTCAATATTAGACAACAATTTTATTCTAGACACAGAAACTGAGTTTAGTTAAGCTGAGAAGCAGTTGAGGTTGAGGGCGGTGGGCAGCTGAGGCACGAGCTGAGGGAAGGAGGAGGAGGTGTATACCTAGGTGACTAGGAGCCCTGCCTTAGGAAGCTTCTGGTGGCCTTATTCTTGACTCTGATGGTTTTGAACTCTTTTAATTAGCCTCCTATCTTTATCTCATTAGCTTTAAGATGACAGATTCTGGACAGAAGCATGTGGTTTCTGAGCTCAGGATGCTTGTCCAACTCAAGCTGCCACAAAGTAGGGAAGAGGGAATGTTAGCGTTTCTTCATAGTAAGAGGAATGTTTATCCAAACATATGGATAAAGAGGAATGTTATCCCAAACATTGGGAAGCCAATGACAAATGGCTGCCACTGCCATGATTTAGAAGTTTTATTTTATTCTGTATGGTATAAAATTCTTAATATGGTAGAGTAGCAGTAGCTTTAGTGAGTTCAAGAGAAAATCCTACTCCAGGGCTCTTTTATAGACACAGAAATTTAGCAAAACATTGATATCATTTTACAGTGTTATCACTGTCATTTTGTCATTTTGTACTTCTTTCTAGGCATGCCACTGGCAATTCTTGGTCTTTTAGAAGACCATTAGAAGAAAAAATACTCAAAATTCTTGGTCTTTTAGAAGACCATTAGAAGAAAAAATACTCAAAACTATGGCTAAACACATTTCCTTACAGTAAAAAGGTTTTCAGCTAAGAGAAAAAAAGAAAAGAAAGTTTATGAAAATGACTTTTCTACAAAAAGCTGTATTTCAGTGTTAATTAAAGAAAAGTAAACAAAAAGGAAATAGGAAAGAAGAAAACCAATGAATCAGACACCATCTTTGGAATTTCCATAGGACTTACTGCATAGTGTAAGGCACACACACAGTAGTTTGGGTGATTTTCTTTCTCACTGATTACTTAGTATTGTCAGTATCAGTCATGTATAACCGCAGAGCAATTACCCTAAAAACTTAGAGCTGCAGACAGCAAACATTTATAATCTCATGATTTCCTAGAGTTTTAGAACATAGGAGTATCTTAGCTGCTTGGTTCTGGCCAAGGTCCCCCCTGAAGTTACAGCCACAGCACCATCAGGGCTGTGGTCATCTCAAGGCTGGACTAAGGGCTAAAGGGTCACTCACTTGTGTCATTGCTGACACATTTCAGCCTTTCAGGGTTTGTCAGGGTTTTTCAGTTCCTTGCCATGAGGCCTTCTTCACAGACCTGCTCACAACATGGCAGTTGGCTTCTCCTGGCATGAGGAGCCGGTGGGTCAGGGAGGGAGAAACAGAGTGAGTAAGATGCAAACCACATGGCCATTTTATGAAGGAACCTCTAAAGTTTTACACGGTCACTTCTGCCTTATTGGTTAGAAAGGAATCTCTAGTTTAACTCACACTCAAGACTAAAGGGTATTAGGCTCCTCTACTTCTTGAAGGAAGAGGGATTAGAGAATGTGTGGGCTTATTTTTAAAACCACTACATTTTCTTAACAATTCTCATCTGCTCCCAATGCTTCTTTCTGGTGTGTGCGTGCTCACTAGTGCACATGCATGTGCCTTACTAACCCTGGTAGGATTTTACGGAATTTTGAATTCTATAATTTTTTACATGAATTTCTTCTGTGGGAAATAAAGATTCCTCACTTTTATTAATCTTTACAGGAAAGAAAAAGGAGCAATATTAGAAAAGTAGGGCACAGAGTGTTTTATAGTAGACTCTGTGTAGCTAAGGAGGTGTTACGGCTCAGAAATTGATGAAAACGATGTAAAGTTTGGGTTCCGTTATTCTTACTTTTAGTTTCATTGGTGAGGAGTCTGTGGCAGCTGGGGAAAAAAGTATCTTAACTGACAACCCCACGTGGATCATTGACCCTATTGATGGAACAACTAACTTTGTACATAGGTATGTTTCAATGTTTTTAATGCAATCACCGTTTGTATATTAACTGGTTGGCCTTGGAGAGTACTCTGTTGAGAAACATACATGCTTAAGAGACTTGTGTAATTTATTTATGCTTTTATTCTTAAGGGAGGCACATAAAGTATAATAGTAGAGCATTATGAAGTCTTCTTATCAGCCGTGGAGAAGAGAAAGAAAGATTAATGTGTGATCCTGTCTTGTATTTCACAGTGCTCTATTTCCCATTTTTCCCTCACTGTTGGAACCATATAAAAGTGGATGCAAAAACACTGATGGTTTGATATTGGTAAAGAAACTAAGTAGGTCACTCCTGGAGTGTTGTCGCTTCAGGATATAGAATAAATTTAGTCCAGAAGAGCAAATAGAGTTCAAAGTGCAGGGCAGTTAGGATCAATACACTTCAGCTTCAATTTTGGTTCTTTTTTTGGAGTTATTTAATTTTCCTAAGTCTCAGTGTTTTAAACATTTATAAAATGTACATATCATTGGCACCTGCCTCATAGAATTGTTTGTTGTTGGGACTTAATGATTTGTACATTTATATAACAGTTTAGCATAGTGCCTGAAAGAGTAAGTATATTATAACGCAGTATATTATCACTAGAAGAAAGTCTAATGGAATTGCTTGTGAGAGTTAAAATGAATAGCCTGGTTTAGTGGAACTACATATTGATGTTATATTTATACAGAATTGTTTAAGTCTAAAAAGCTAAGGCATATATGTGATTGAAATGTTATGTCTTTTAAATCTGAAAATATGCTAATGATATATTGTAATATGAGAATATTGTATACCACTGTGAGTACAGTATGATCCTGTTTTTGTTAAAATAAAAACTCAAATATTTAAGTTTTTATTTTCAGTAGTTACATGGAAACTGTTTTATCTATTTTCTTCATCTTGATTATTTTTTGAGACAGAAATTACACCTCTGTGTTTACACTGGCATGCAGCCAGTTAACTTTTTAGATGTCAAGTTCCAGGTTTGGAGTTGGAGCAGAGATAAGTAACAACAATTTATTCCATACAGTACAGGAGTTGTGTCTATCAGTGGTTCAGGCTATGGGGGAGATAACCACAAGCAATGTTTTCTTTTTAACCACAATCAATTTGAAAGGTAAAGGAAATTATTTTTATTTTTCTTGAAAAAAATGTGTTTACATAGTTACTATATTCCTGGCATTTGGTATCCTAAAGTTATAAAATGGCATGCAGTACAAGATGCTTTCCCCATTTCTGTCCTGGTTTCTCAGGATCCATCTCCCTGCGGGCATAACCATTGTTATCAGTTTTGCACAAATCCTTTTAGGAGAGATGTTTCAAGCCTATGGAAGCATACTGTATGTGTGTATTTGTATATATAAAAATTCCTCCCCTTTCTCCCTTCTATTTACACAAAGGATTGCATACTATACCTACTGTTCTATGTCTAACATTTTTGGAGAGGAAGGATGAGACTTTTTACATGAAATATTTTATAAGAATTTACATTATGAAAAGATAAATTTTAGGGTGGCACTGGTGGCTCAAGGAGTAGGGCACCGGTCCCATATACTGGGGTGGCGGGTTCAGGCCCGGCCCCGGCTAAAACTGCAAAAAAAAACAAACAAACAAAAAAGATAAATTTTATTAATTTTATTAAAAGTAAGTTCTATCTTGGTAAATTAGTTTTTTTGTTTTTCTTTTAAGATTTCCTTTTGTAGCTGTTTCGATTGGCTTTACTGTGAATAAAAAGGTATGTTGTTTTAAATGTGTGGTTGGTAAAATGCCTTGCTCTAATTTTCTGAGCAAGAAAAAATGTGTCTTCATAATAAATTTAGAATGTCTCTATGTTCAATTTATATAACTGTATTATCTTGAATATAAGCTGTATTATCTTGAATATAAGCTAAAGAGGACTATTAAATTTCTCTTAGTACTTATTTAGTAAAAAAAAAAATATAATGTTTTCTGAGAATCAGAAGCTATAAGAAGAAAATATACATAGGTAACTGAGACACAATTCATTATTTAGTCACCATTATATATATGATAGGGTCAGATATGATAGGAGTTGATGTATGATCTAAAATGCCTCCTAAAGTAAAAGGTGGGATTTGAGAAAGGAATGCTTGAATAGATGTCAGTGAAGACAGATATTCAGAGACTAGACAGTAGTGGGTCTACAACATGGCTGGAAAACACAGAGTACATTTAGGAACCTGAACATTTTGATTACTCATGTCCAAAGCCCAGTAGAGTAACATTTATAGCTATTGAATTTCCTTGCTGTTTAGCTATTTGGTTGGTCAAACAGTGATGAATGTCTATTAACATCTCACTACCTGTCTTTAGTGAACTTGAGATATGTTTGATCAACATATACACAAAATAGCTAAGAATGTTCAAATTAATTGAAATTAATTGAAATGTTCAAATTAATTAATTAATAAGCACAAATTAATACAAATAAAAGCTTAGCCACAGGGTTGTATAAATCAGTAAAATGTTCAAAGGGAATTAAGTGAGCATTTTGTATATAATGTTCCCTGGGCTAGGTGCTGTCCTTGTCATTGAACTCATAGTTCAGTGATGAGTTACAATTATAAATAGTGTGGTGGAAGCAAGTGAGGTGGAGCCAATTCTGCAAAGAGTGAATTGGGGGAATCTAAGACCCACAGTGCAAGGTGGGTTGATCATGTGAGCTACCATTTAGAAAATTAGGGATTTTCTAGATCAAAAAGAAAAGAAAGCATTTTAACCACAAAGAAGAGCTTGGAGAAATTGAAAAGCATGATGTATATGGGACACAGCAAGATGTTCATTGAGGTGGAAACTCTGAAAGTGGTCAGAGAAGAGGGTAGTGAGGTAAGTTAGTTGTGGCCTTACTGTGAGGCATTGTGGCCTGTCTACATGAGAAAATTTAGTGTTTTTTCCTTAGTGAGAAATTAATAAAGGTTTCAAAGGGACAAGTGACAGATAATACCAGCAATGTAGAGATTATATTAGGGAGTGGGTGATTCTCAACTAAGGTGAGGGAGTGAGAATAGCCAAGGAAATGCCCAAAACAGGAAGCATTTTAAAGATAATATTTAAAAGAAGCAATTTGTGCAGAAGGAATGGGAAGTGAGCAGGTAATGAGTGATTTTTGATCTCTTTGATAGAGGCTTCTACAGATCTCTTTGATAGAGGCTTCTACAGAGCTTCTGAAGCATAGGTTGTTACCTGTGACGGAGGGTTGATGGGAGCCAACATTTAGGTGGTAGTGGGTTCTATGGGCTGGAATGGGCCAACCTGTAAGAACATAGAGAACTGAGAGGGAAATGGAAAAAGAAAAAAATCCTGAAGTACACAGCTTATAAGATGGGGCAGAGAAGAAGGTTCTAACATAATGACTCTGACATGGATTAATGGGCAAGAGAGAACTGAAGAGTGATGCCAGAAACATGGAGGTAGTGAATTAAGTGCTGAAGAAGGGTTGATGATGGACAGCCACTGTCTCCAATTCTTCAATGAATTGAGCAAGAGCTCATTGATGTTCTCTTGCTAAAGAGTTTTAGAGTTGCTGTGGGAGTTTCAGACAAATGAATGATGAGGGCAGAAGCCAAAGTGTAGTGTGTGAAGAGGAGAACAGGACATGGAAGTGGGCACTACTCTGCCAGTGAAGGGAAAAATAGATAACACAGTGAAGGTTTTGTAAGGGAGGGAGAAACTTGGTGGAAGGCACAAAAAGAGAAATCTAAGGAGAGAGAGGTCATTAATGGAACAGTGTTTCGGAGACTGTATGAGAGGGTAGGAATCATAACATGGGAGAAAGTGTGCACCTTAGAAAATAGGAAAGATCTGTCTTCATCTAGGCCAGGAGGGAGAGAGGTAAAGTGGGAGCTCTTCGGGATGTGGATGGGAGGGGAGTGGGGATTTCAGGTCTGACGACCCCTTTGTCTTATTAGGCTGGAAATGTATTGATTTATTGATGAAAAATACTCAGGTTTGGTAAAGGGAACTTGTTTTCCTTCTGTAGGTGGAATTTGGAGTTGTGTACAGCTGTGTGGAAGATAAGATGTACACTGCCAAGAAAGGAAAAGGTGCCTTTTGTAATGGTCAAAAACTACAGGTTTCAGAGCAGGAAGGTAGGTTTAGTCTCCAATTCTTTTTGCAATTGATATTGTATACTCTTATTTATTATTATTTTTTTTAATTTCACGCATGGGGTTCTCCAAATGTTCACTTATTCATAAAATACATTTATTTTCTCCATATTCTCATATTCATTTTTCATGAACTGTATGAGGATTTTCAGTCTTCTTTTTCTTTGTTGAGCTAACAGGAAGTGGCTTAGGCAAAATTAATATGAAGAGTTTATTTGGGCCAAGGTTAAAGACTGAAGCCTGGGACACATTTCCAGGTTGTCTTGGAGAGTGTTCCAAAAAACAAAAGAGTTTTTAAAGAAAAACAGATGAATCAGAAGAAGGGGAGATTACAAAAGTTGTTCTTCAAGAATATTTGCTGGTTTACAGAAATAACGTTGGTTAGCAATTGCCTGTACATTGCTGAACCATAAGGTGCATGGCATTTTATGGCTATCTGGCGTCAGTTAGTCTAGAGCCCGCATAGCCAGTGCCTTCAACAGCTAATTATTTAGCTCAAGGGGGAATGAGACGTGACTACTCCTATATTTTAAATGCTTCTTTGGGCCGCCTGATAATTTAAAGGGGCTTAAATTCCTCAGATAAAAAGTATTTTTTTTCTTTCTCACAGCTGATTGATGTTTTGAGTTACCTTTCTCCCATAAACCACATCCAGTATTTTCACCACATCCAGTATTTCCACAGTTTATACTTTCAGATTCTTTTAAATGCAGCAAGAACCTAAAATACACTTGCAAAACAACCTGAGTGCAGAATCCTTCTAGATTTTTATATTTTCCCTTCAGTCAAACACTCAATTTGAGAGCAGATTTTTAGTTCATTTTCTTTTCTTGTCTTTTTTTTTGAAACAGAGTTTCACTTTCTGGCTCTGGGCTTGAGGGCCATGGCTCTTGGGCTCAAGTGATCCTCATGCCTCAGCTTCCCAAGTAACTGGGATTACAGATGCCTGCAACAACACCCAGCTAATTTTTCTATTATTGTAGAGATGGGGTCTCGCTCTTGCTCAGGCTGATCTCAAACTCCTGACTGAACTCAAGCAATCCCTTGCCTTGACCTCCTAGAGTGCTAGGATTACAGGTGTAAGCCATGGAGCCTGGCCTTCATTTTATTTTTATTGAACGCTGAAGACTCCAAGAATTGGATGATGCATCCTAACTTTGGGGATGTTAATGTGAAAAAACGTGCATCTTAGCACTGAAGGAATGTGTTGGCTTTCATATAAATAATTCTTGCCTTTGCATAGTCATTCCTCACTTTACATAATTAAATTACGCAACTGTTAGAAGTAGCACAACTATGTTAATAATGCTAGGAACAAACATAGCTGATGATCACACATCTCAGCTGGTGGGAGATGAAATGCTGGGAGTGCTGAGTGTGTCCTGAGCTTCAATTACTTCAGAGGAGAATGGAAAACACTGGAAAAATCACTTGAGCTAGTAACTGAGAGTCAGATAAGACCTACTATGTAATTGTAACTTTTTAAAAAATTTCAAATCTATATATAAAATTTTTATATAATTTTTTATTGCATTTAAGTTTCAGGTTCTCTTTTTATATTTAATATATTTGCTTATTTCCTACTAAACATATTATATATGCAGGAAAATTGGTTAAATTCTTCACTCTTAGGGGAATGAATGGTCTCTGAAGTTGGACTTTTTAATGCTCAAAAAGATCACTTGGGGACAATATATTTATCAGTATTTTGATATATAAAAAACTTAGAAACAAATTTGATAAAACTAGAGATTCAAATGTTCTATTTTATTCTGAAGTACAAGTGTTAATTTTTCCTAGAATCTAATTATTAAAATCTAGTAATTATTTAAAACTTTTGTTTTAGATATTACCAAATCACTCCTGGTGACTGAGTTGGGCTCTACCAGAACACCAGATATTGTGAAAACAACTGTTTCTAATATGGAAAAGCTTTTTTGCATTCCTGTTCATGGGTAAGTTCTTTTTTATTTCCCACATAAAGTTTCAGACCATTTAATATTTTAAAGGCATGACTTTTCCTTTAGAAATGAAATTCTTATTAACAGGCATAGGAACAGTAACATAATTCTAATTTTTAATATAACGTAGAAAACTTTTCATTTGAAAATAATTTCAAATATAACAAAAAGTTGTGGAAATAAAGTATTAGAAAGAGCAATAGGATGCTCCTTACTCAGATTCACCTATTGTGAATAGTTTATTCCATTTGCTTTACCTTCTTACTATTCCCTGGCACTCATGTGTGCCTACTGGCCCTTGTACTTGCTGTCTGTTGCTCTCTCTGTATATGTGTGTGCAAACATACATTTTTTCCCCTGAACCATTTTAGAATAATTTAAATATATTATGGCCCTTTAAGACTGAAGATATTCTCTTCCATAACCATGGTACAATTTGCTTTATAAATATACTTTTGATATACCATCCATATTCTTGTCTGTTGGTTGACCTAATCATGTCTTTTATAGCATTTTTCTTCCTCCAGTGCAGAAGTATGTCTATGATCAGAGCTACATTTAGTTATCATTTCTCTTTAGCCTCTTTTAATCTGGAACATTTCCAGACCCTAAGATATGGCTAACTTCCTTTAGGTTTTTCAATTATTTGCGTTGCAGTCTGTAAGTAGACTTTTTATTGCTAGTTATTGTCTCCCTGTCACTTCTTAGTTTATATACAGAGGATGCTAAAAAAGTATACACATTTTAAGAAAGGAAAATACTACACTAAAATTGTATACGCAATATGTGCCAACAATGTTATCTTGTATCTTGTGTCTTTTGTAATTACAGAAGTCAAACATGACCTGAGTATTACAATTTTAATAATCAGTTTCCCCCATTCTTAAAATGTGTATACATTTTTTTGGCACCCTTTGTATTTGTGCTTTTTTACTTCACTTTTTGGATCTAAATTATCTAGTAGTTTATCTATTTTGTTTCTTTTTTCTTTTTTTTTCTATTTATGCAGTTGTCCTATTCTTTTTTTATTTTTTATTGTTAAATCATAGCTGTGTACATTAGTGCAATCAAGGAGTACAATGTGCTGGTTTCATATACAATCTGAAATATTCTCAAGCTGTTCAACGTAGCCTTCATGGTATTTTCTTAGTTATTGTATGTAGACATTTGTATTCTGCATTTAGTAAGTTTCGCCTGTACCCATTCTAAGATGCATCGTAGGTGTGGCCCCACCCATTACCCTCTCTCCACCCTAACCTCCCCCCTCCCTCCCACTCCCTTGGCCCTTTCCTCATAGTCTTGTGCTATAGTTGGGTTATAGCCTTCATATGAAAGCTATACATTAGCTTCATAGTAGGATTGAGTACATTTGATACTTTTTCTTCCATTCTTGAGATACTTTGCTAAGAAGAATGTGTTCCAGCTCCATCCATGTAAACATGAAAGAGGTAATGTCTCCATCTTTCTTTAAGGCTGCATAATATTCCATGGTATACAAGTACCACAATTTGCTAGTCCATTCGTGGGTCGATGGGCACTTGGGTTTCTTCCATGACTTAGCAATTATGAATTGGGCTGCAATAAACATTCTGGTACAGATGTCTTTGTTATATTGTGATTTTTGGTCTTCTACATATAAACCTAGTAAAGAAATTATAGGATCGAATGGTAGGTCTATTTTTAGATCTCTAAGTATTCTCCAAACATCCTTCCAAAAGGAACATATTAGTGTGCATTCCCACGAGCAGTGTAGAAGTGTGCCCTTTTCTCCACATCCATGCCAGTGTCTCTGGTTTTGGGATTTTGTTATGTGGGCTACTCTTAGTGGGGTTAGGTGATATCTCAAAGTAGTTTTGATTTGCATTTCTCTGATGATTAAGGATGATGACCTTTTTTTCATGTGTTTGTAGATCATGCACCTGTCTTCTTTAAAGAAGTTTCTCTTCAAGTCTCTTGCCCAACCTGAGATGGGATCACTTGTTCTTTTCTTGCTAATCCGTTTGAGTTCTCTGTGGATTCTGATTATTAAACCTTTATCAGAGGTATAACCTGCAAATATTTTCTCCCATTCTGAGGGCTATATGCTTGCTTTACTTACTATGTTCTTGGCTGTGCAGAAGCTTTTTAGTTTTTTTTTTTTTTTAAAGCCAAGATTTTGATTATTATTTTTACCTACTTTTTTCCTTTTCTGCTCTATTATTTTCATTCTTGTGCTTTATTTTGGGTCATTTTGTCTTCATTCCCCCCTCTTCTTCAGTTCCATTCCAATGATAACCCATGAACCGATTAATCCACAGCCTCCTTAACCCAATCACCTCTTAAAGGTCTCCTGTCAGCCAGGCTAGTCCTGGTGGCTCAGGCCTGTAATCCTAGCCCTTTGGGACGCTGGGGTGGGTAGATCACTTGAACTCAGGCGTTCAAGATCAGCCCAAGCAAGAAGGAGACCCTGTCTCTACTAAAAATAGAAAAAATTAGCTGGGCATTATGGCAGGTGCCTGTGGTCCCAGCTACTTGGGAAGCTGAGGCATTAGGATTACCTGAACCCAAGAGACAGGTTGCTGTGAGCAATTACGATGCTTTAGCACTCAACCCCAGGGTTACATAGTGGAACTCTGTCTAAAAAAAAAAAAAAAAAAAAAAAGAACAACAACAAAAAAAGTCTCCTATCAAAACTGCTACACTGGAGATTAACTTTCAGCACAAGTTTTAGAGAGGATATATTAAAACCATAACATTCACCTCATTCCCCAAAACTCATATGTTTTTCTTATAGGTATATGTACTTGATACGCATAGTCCCAAAGTCCCTAGTTACCTATTTCCAAGATACAATAGTGGTATACACATAAGGCAGACATTCCTGTTCTAAAAGGAGAATTGGAAAGGAGAAAGGATTAACAGGTTCCAAGTAATTTTGAAACACAGCAAAACAGATATTAAATTTTCTTTTATATTCTGCTGCTGAATTATTTTTAATGATTTAAGGATCTTGAAAATGGCCTGAGGTAGTTTTATAAACAAAAACTTTGCAT
The DNA here is from genome assembly GCA_963574355.1 of Loris lydekkerianus. NCBI lineage: Eukaryota > Metazoa > Chordata > Mammalia > Primates > Lorisidae > Loris > Loris lydekkerianus. The sequence continues at coordinate 6,953 of CAUYPK010003720.1, read as the reverse complement.
TTTAAAGCTGGAGAATAGACTCAGGGCCCATACCTCAGTGGTTAGGGCGCCGGCCACATGCACAGGGGCTGGTGAGTTTGACCCCAGCCCAGTCCTGCTAAACAATAATAATGACAACAAAAAAATATCTGGGCATTGTGGCAGGTGCCTTGTAGTTCTAGCTACTTGGGAGGCTGAGGCAAGAGGCTTGCTTAAGCCCAGGAGTTTGAGGTTGCTGTGAGCTGTGATGCTATGGCACTCTACCAAGGGCAACATAGTGAGACTCAAAAAAACAAAAGTTGGAGAATAATTTCTTTTGTCTTCACAGGTGCCACTTCTTTGACACATTGGGGCGAGGGTTGGGCCCACATTGGGGTGTAGTCCATATGGTTATTCATATGGGGCTGCACTCAGATACTTGAAGCTTTTTCAGGTATGACTTACAGGCTGCTGGTGACTTTATTATTCTGGGGTCCAGGTTGGGGTCCTTCTCCCACAGTTCCACTAGGTATGGTCATACTGGGGACTCTGTTGTGGCCTCACTTGCATGGCTCTATTAGGCATTATGCTGGTGGGGACTCTCCTCATCAGCAGCAATGCCACTTTTTTCATGGTCCACATTGCTGAGGCGGGGCTCTCTGCAGTGGCTCTAGACCTAGGACAAATTTTGGCCTGGGTACTCGGGCTTTCAGTGATATTCTTTAAATCTGAGTGGAATTCACCAAGCTTTCATAGCTCTTGCTTTCTGCAAGCCTGAAGAATAGTATCATGTGCATGCTGCCTGGTTTATGACTTGTCGCTTCTACAGCTGTGGCATGAGCCATATCTAGAGTTGTTTGACCACAGCTGGAGTTGCAGGGAGCAAGAACCCAAGTGGCCTTGAGAAGCCAGCTGTGGAGAATGCCCCAGTCCTCCTCCCTAAACCATCTCTGTCCTCCTGGACTTCTGGGGCTGTGATAGAAGGGACAGTTTTGAAGATTACTAAAATGCCTTTGGAAACATTTTGCTAATATCTTGAGAAATAGCACCTTGCTCTCTGGCTCCTTTCTATCTGTGCTAATCTGTTTAGCAAACAGTTGCTAGGTGACCTCTTGGTTTCTCTTATAATTGCACGTGCTACTCCTGGAAGGAGATTCTCCCCCAAGTTCTCAGCAGCCCTACCCCTAGGGTTGTGCTGGGTGTGGCCCACATGGTTGCTGGCATGATTTGGAATCTGATGCCAGAAGCTTTCCCAGGGGTATGTTGTGGCTGCTGATGACTATACAGTTCTAAGGTTGTGGTGGTCCCATTCCATGGCTCCACTAGGCAGGTATGGCAACTCGGTGTCAGCTCCAACCCCACATTTCACTATTGGCTCTGTCTCAGGGACAAGTCTCTGTCTAGGCTCCCAGGTTTCTGGGACATTAATATATGGGTGGAGGCTGCTAAAATTTGTAACTCGTCATTTCCAGAGCTGTGGCATGAGCCTTGCCTGGGTTTGGTTTACTGGACCTCAGCTGAAGTGGCTGTGGAACAGTTGGGGTGCAGGGAGCACAGTCCAGAATTCTCCTGGGCAGCCACCCATGTACCTCTCCTGTCCCCGAAACCATTCTGCCCTCCTCTGCCTCTGGGCCTCTAATTCTAGGAGTGGCTTTGAAGATCTCTGAAATGTCTTATGGTCTTTCTTCCACTATCTTCAGAAATAGCACCTGGCTCCCTTCTATCTGTGCTAGTCCCTTTAAATCCTTGCTGTCTACGCCCCTGTTTTATTTTCTAGAACACACATTTTTACTCTTTACTTGGTCAGGCTGAAAATTTTCTAAATCCTTCTGTTCTGCTTTCCTTTTAGTCAAAAATTGTGCCTTTAAATATCACCTTTGCTCTTGAAACTTGGTATAAGTGGCCAAAAGTAACCATGAAGCTCCTTCTATATTTTGTTTAGAAATTTCTTCTTCTGGGTGCCTTTGTTCATTACTATAAGTTTGGTCTTCCAGGAAGCCCTCAGGCATAGACACAGTTCAGCCAGTTTCTTTATCCATTTATAAACATGGATGATCTTTACTTTATGTTCTAATACTTTGTTCCACAGTTCTACCTGAGACCTTGCCAGAATGGCCATTACTATCCATATTTCTATCAGCATTCTGGTTATAAACACTTAATCAATTTCTGTGGAGTTCCAAACTTTTCCTAGTTTTCTTGTCTTCTAAGTCCCTACCAGGATCTCTATCTGTGTTCCACTCAACGCATTTCAGACTTTTCCTAGCCTGCTCCTTTAAATTCTTTTAGTGTCTTCCAATTCCTAGTTCTAAGCTGCTTCCACGTTTTCAGGTATAGAACTGTGTAGTCACCAGCAGCCGCAACACTAATACCCCACTCCTATAGTAACCCATCAAACTACTAGTTTATGAATGCATGAATAAATTAATCCATTCATAAGGGCAAACCCCTCAACCCAGTCACCTCTTAAAGGCCCCATCTCTAAATACTGCCACATTAGGGATTAAGATTTAACATGCATTTCAGAAAGGATAAACATTCAAACTATAATAGAGGCCATATGAAATTTTTTCAATTTGAATCTGTAGTTTCACCGTACTGTAATAATTCTATTTTATGGAAATTTACTGATGTTTTCTTTGTGCTTTACTATGATCAATTTTTATAAAAGTTTCATATACACTGAAAAAAAAATACTCTATTTTCAAGGTGTCAAGTCAACATAAAGACAAAAAATTTACCTTACTTTGTTGTTGTTGTTGTTTGGTTTTGGTCTATTTACCCTGCCTAATAGTGAGAGTGATATGTTAGATTATTCAATTATTTGTGTGTTTCTCTGTGTTTCTTCTTGCAACTCTTGTAGCTTTTTTATTACACAGGTGGAAATTGTGTTATTTGATGTTTATTCAAAAGAATTTACACCTCTGTTGTATGATTTCACATTATAAAGTATCATTTATCTTGTTTCATGTACTTTTAGCTCCACTTCTACTTTGAAATCAGAACTGAAATTTCTACTTTCTTATTGTTACTATTTGTGAGGTAAATTTTTGTCCATTCTTTATTCTTATTCCTTGAAATCACTGCATTTTTAGCTGCATATCTTGCATACAACATAGAGTTGAGTTTCACTTTACAAGTTAATTTTAAATCTCTTTTTTTTAAATGGACAAGTTAGGCCTATTGATTTATTGATGTGGCTGTTTTGTTTGGTTTCAGTTCTGTCATATCATCTTACATTGTAATTATTGTGTATATTATATGTCAATCTGAAATAATCAAAAGGATTCGAATCTAATTTTAAAGAGTTTATTCAAGCAAAAAATTAGACATAACCATCTGGAAAACACAGACTCTGGAGAAAGGGGAGTCAATACTCTGACACTAAATGTTAATGTCTTGCTTATATAGGCAGAAAACAAATTTAGTAGTATTATAACATTTGTTGTGCAATACTGGTTTAGAAATTATAACAATTACTATTGTTTTCCTTTCAGCTTATTTTCATTTCTTTTCTAATTTACAAGATTGTATATAATATTCCACCCTAGACAATGTGACAGTCCTGAAGTCTTGCTGTGAGAGAGGGAAGAAGGAAGTTAATTTATAATGAAAATCAACAGTGAAGAGGGAAGGAAGTTTTCTCTGGTGCCCTTTAGCCTATTAGAGTATTTTACAACACAATATATTTATAGATATCTGTTTATAGTCAGATGAACAAATATTACAGCTTCCTAAGTTATAGCTGCCTTTTGTGTGACTCAGGCCCCATATGCAAGTTCCTTTAAGGGCCAAAATAATTTAAAATTCCAACGGCTTGGACTTTGAAATACTTACTTTCACATATATTGTAGTTATTGTATGTATTTAATATGTCCTCTCGACTTTTGAAAAGCAATTTCTTTTTGTACTTATGAAGCATTAAATTTTATTCTAGCAGCTTTCTTTAGTATTAAAGCTTTTATAACATCTTTATTATTCTTTTTTCACTTAGTCATTTTCCATCTTGGAAAGGTTCCAGAATTTTCTGGCTTCTTCCTCTTGCCTATAATAGCAATTACTTTCCTTTCCCCCTTTTATCTCTTTTTATCCCATTCTTAAAGTTGTTTTCTTTCTACTTAGTCAGAACATATTATTTCTACATATTCATCAACCCATGATCCTACCTTTCATCTCAGTTCTTCATTTGACTTCATAAAATGCTCACAGCCCTTCTGTACAGTGTTCCAGTCACCTCTTCACAGGAGGAAGCTCATCCTGCTCCAGCAGATTCCTTGGGGAGGGCAAATGTCCACAGTATTTGCTGAGTTTGGGAATATCTCGTTCTGTTTTTCTGTGGCCTTGAGACATGAAGGATATAATATCCTTAATGAGCAAAAGCATGGAATACTGTTTTATGTTGCCTTTCTCTGTATATTGCTCTTGAGAAATCTGATGCCACTAATTACCATGACCTTTACATTATTTCATCTTTTACTTGGAGCTCTTTTTGCTTTTCTTGACCTTTGGCTAATAGTTTTATAAAAATATAGCTAGAATTTCTCTCTCTGGGTTTTATTTCAATGTTAGATCTATGTTGTTTTCTTTTAATTTGAGGGAAGTTTTATTGAGATATAATTCTAAAGCGAGTACACGAGTACACTTTTGTTCTAATTTTCTTCTTCAGAGACAGCCAGAGGAATGGTCCATTTCCTCGTTATCTTTCATTCAGCCTCTTTCTCTCTCTTCTCCCTTCTCTTGCTTTTCCTCATCCTTTTTTATTAAGTTTTCCTTTGCACCTCATTTTTGCTCACCTTTTAATTTGTTCTTCATGCCTCATATAATTTTATTATTTTTCCCCATTTTCTTTCTTGACTTCAGTGATCTTGTTTAATTTTTTATTTTTTGTCAATTTCTACTCCCAATTTCGATATTTCCAACTTAACTTTTTTCCCCATATTCACAAGTATTTGTTTGAAGATATTTAATTCAGATTGGACTGATGTTTCAGTTTTATTCTGCTTCACCTTTTTTAGGGAGGAGAAATTACAGCAAAAAAATAACATTTTTATCATCAGTGCCTGATGTTTTGCAATCATTTTGTGTCTATCTAGTCTTTTCTGTTTCTGTTCATTCTGTGATCAAGGCTCCAGTTTTCTTAGTTCTTCCCGTATGTGCAGTTTCTTTTCTGAATATTGGTTAAGTACAGGGTAGGTGGATCTGGCATGTCTTGTTCTCATTCATTTTTTCACTATTACTTTCTATTTTTTCTTCACTTCTTCATCTCTAAGAAGTACCATGTCTTTTATCTTATCTGCTACTGCTCCAACATTGCAGCTTCCCTGAGATGCCTGGTCAGGTTCTGCATGTTTTCTGCTCTTTCTCTGTAGCCGAAGTATAAATTACCAAGTTCTGATCTGTGGTTTTTTTTTTTTTTTTTTTTTTTTTTTTGAGACAGAGTCTCACTTCATCGCCCTCGGTAGAGTGCGGTGGCGTCATAGCTCACAGCAACCTCAAACTCTTGGGTTTAAGCAATTCTCTTGTTTAGCCTCCCAGGTAGCTGGGACTACAAGTGCCCACCACAATGCCTGGCTATTTTTAGAGATGGGGTCTCGCTCTGGCTCAGGCTGGTCTTGAACCTGTGAGCTCAGGCAATCCACCCACCTCAGCCTCCTAAGTGCTGGGATTACAGGCTGTGAGCCACTGTGCCCGGCCCTGTGTTCCATAGTTTTGTGAGCATTGTCTCACTTGCTCTTTCTGAGGTTGGGTTCTGTGTTCTCCGTGGGTCCTCTCTGTTCTTCGTCACAAAGTCTTTTTTGCCTCTTCACTCCAACTCTCTATGTCCACAGTCTTGCTGGACTTTGTTACAATTCATTTGTCATTTACCTTTCCTTCTTATAGAGTGTTTGAGAGTTTATGCTTTCTGATTCCTAAAAGTGCTGAAGGAATGGGTCCTGTATGTTTTATTTGTCCTCCTTATTGACTTTTCCCCCCAAGGGCCACTATAGATAGTTTCAAAATCAGCATGCCACTGTCATACTCTAAACCCCAGAATCCCACAGTTTCATAAGAGAAGAAATTAAAAACAAATACCTCTTTTTACATTTATCCTTAAACTTTCAAGGAAAGATAGAGGTTTGGCTGCACCTGTAGCTCACTGGGTAGGGCACTGGACATATACATGGAAGCTGGCAGGTTCAAACCCAGCCCTGGCCAGCTAAAGCAACAATGACAACTGCAACAAAAAAATATCATTTTGGTATATTTCTCATTTGTATCCTGAAACAATTTTCTGAGACCTTTGTATTGGTTTTTAATTTCTTTTGCATCTCATTGACCTTGTTTTAAAAATCAATATTTTTGTTTATTTTATTTATTTATTCATTTTGAGACAGAGTCTTACTTTGTCACCCGTGGTAGAGTGCCATGGTGTTATAGCTCACAGCAACCTCAAACTCTTGGGCTCAAGCAATCCTCTTGCCTCTGCCTCCCAAGTGGCTGGGACTGCAGGTATGCATCACAATGCCTGGCAATTTTTAGAGACAGAGTCTCATTCTTGCTCAGGCTATTCTCAAAATCCTAAGTCAAGCAATTCACCCACCTTGTCCTCACAGAGTCTAGGATTACAGGCATGAGCCACCATGCCTAGCAAAAAATAAATACTTTTCTTTTTTTTAGTTTAAGGATTTCTTTTCATTAGGATTTAGTGCTAGAGAATCACTGTGTTCCTTTTTGGGAGACACATTACCTAGCTTTCTTGCACTTCCTGTGTCTTTACATTTTTTTTTTTATTTGAAACATTTTACTAATTTATTATTTTTTATTAAATCATAGCTGTGTACATTAATGTAATCATGGGGCACCATACACTGATTTTATATACCATTTGACATATTTTCATCACACTGGTTAACATAGCCTTCCTGGCATTTTCTTAGTTATTGTGTTAAGACATTTATATTCTACATTTACTAAGTTTCACATGTACTCTTGTAAGATGCACCATAGCTGTGGTC
>CAUYPK010003718.1:0-27896 GCA_963574355.1 Loris lydekkerianus | reverse complement strand
CATATCACTTTTGTCAGATTCTAGTCATAGAAATGAATCACCAGGGCAAGGCTATGCTCAAAAAGGCTATTAAATAGAGGCATAAATACCAGGGGGTGGGGCTCATTGAGAGTCACTTTAGAGCCTGCCCACCATAGACATTAACAGTCCAAGGATGGGTTTTTTAAAATTCAAGCAAAAGTGGCTTACATGTGGAATAAAACAAGTTTGCTATGAAATCAATCAGGCCATTTTAAGTTTGACATATTGTTAGGGAATTAAAGTCAATATTAAATAGAAAGCTGGTTAGAAGAATTTGGAGATGAGGGTATTCATCTGGGCTAGAGATAAACTACATGACAGTCATCACATATAGGTGACTGAATTACTGCAATGCAGACATATTTTGTTTGGAAATTTTCTATCAGAAAAGCTCTAGTGTCTACCTGTATGTATACTTGAATAGCCCTACTATTGATGTTACCAAATTTGAAAACATATTCTTTCTAAACATCTTTCTTCAGGTTTAAATGATTTCATGGTTTTCTTCTAAACAGTCTGCTACTACTTGTTTTAAATTTGGTGCAAATAAATTATCCATTCAAATTATTTCATAACCCAAAGGAAATATCTATTCCAATAACCTCAGTTTCCCATTCTTTCATGACAAAAATTCATTCAAAGTATAGTAAGGACCAGATTCAGTTGGGCCCAGAGGATACAACCATAAACTGAAAAACTTGTCGTTTTAATGGTTCTCAACCTTCCTAATGCCACAGCCCTTTAACATAGTTCCTGTGGGTCACGACTCACAGGTTGAGAATTGCTGTTTTAGAAATTTTTATTCAATTGGAAGATCCAGGATGGCAAGCAGATAACTGCAAAGTGGTAATATTAATATATATTGAAGTAAAATATGAATCAGAATCATTGTTTTTGTGTGTGTGTGTGTGTGTGTGTGTGTTTTCTTTTAAAAGGAAAACAAATTTCCCAGTGTAGACCCTGAGAATTTGGTTTTTGTGATAGGTAGATATTTATACAAACACTAAATTTTAAACATATTACAGTATATATCTTGATTTAAGGACATTTATGATGTATAATTGCTAACTTCCTCTGGAGGATGTTCCCTGGTTCTTAGCTTCCAGTACTAAGAATGCCCACTGGTGCCTGGTCCATGATGTAGTGAGTTAGGACCTTAGCGTGTGGATTTTTGCAGGGTGGGGATTGAGGAGCCCACAATTCAGTTAGTCCATAGCAGCATGTAAAACAAATCATTAAAAAATAAAAGTCAAATGCATGCAAAGTAAAGGTTTCAATTTTTAATTAGATTCAGCAGACATAAAATTACATATCAAATCGTTTTGTAATGTTCTAAATATTTACTCTCAATATGTGTACTTAGTTTGTCATAATGTGATAACAGTTTGCAGACCATCATCAGCCCACAGAATATCCTCTGAATAGCACTATTCTTGGTCATGTGAATAAAACTACATAAGCTCTGCATAGAAATAACTGCTAAAGAAAAATGTCTGAAGTCGTCAGGAAGCAAAGATCCACATCCATCTGCCACCCACGAAGGGAAGGAGACTTACACAGTTAGGAATACCTGCATATGTGTATGTGTGTATGAAAAGTGATCGTCTATTTGGTGGGAGTAAGATCCTAAGTATGATATAGATGAAACAATGAAATGAGACTGTGATATTTAACCTTCTCCTTACATTCTTAAAATACAGCTTTATTTTACAGTAACACAGAGTCAAAATTAGATAAAATTTAAATATATATATGTATGTGTGTGTATGTGTGTGTGTGTGTTATATAATGTATATGTTGTTCTTTGGATCATTAGACTTTTGACTTTCAGTTCCATAGCATATATATAAAGCTATCATGTTACTATCCAACCACAAACTAGGATTTTACTTTTTGCCACTGCTCAGAAATTCAGCAAGAAATTGTAAGGGCTGGAGCCTAAGAAGGGAAAGGAGTTAGTGTAAATTGCTACTATTAATGGTCATTCAAAAATATGAATTGCCCTTAGCTCTTATGAATGGCTATTTGATATATCCTTAGAGACTCCTACTATAATATTGCCTATTTCTCTCATTTATTTTCTTCAACATCAATTAGGCTTAATAAAGCATTGAAAACTGAATGCCACATTTGGCGTGTTTCTGGATGACTGCATTGATTTTTGGCTTGTGGATAGATTCAGTGACATGCAGCATTCAAAGCTTTCTGTAATTGTAATTTTGTTGGATCTCCTCACTCAATAACTTCTCAATTTCCTAATCTTCTGTAAGGTCAAAGGTGGTAGAGTGTAGAGTAATTCTTTTAAAGGAGTACATGAGTAAAATTCAATATTTAATAATGGGCAAAGCAAATGCTATTATACTATACACACAGCATTCATCTTTTAAAAATCATATTAATTGAAAAATACCATCCACTGAGGATCTGTGACTCTGTCATACCTGAAACCCTGCACACTTACTTTAGAAAATAAAACTTACAATTTCTGCCAGGTTGAATTCTGTGGATTTGGCAATACTAAAACTGTGAAGGAATCAATTACAAATTCTTGGGGGTAAGTTTAAATTATAAAGCTTATAAAATCAAAAGAGATACAATATGCATTTGTCATGAACTTATGACATGCTCCAAGATATGACAGAGCAAGGAAGGTGGTTAATCATAGGACAAGAATTGGGAAGTAGAGATGAATGGAAGAAGATGATAAAGAAAATGATGAAGAGAAGGGGGGGATAATTTTCCAAAAATATTTTTACAAACATACACGCAAACACACACACACACGAATCCTATAAAGGTACTGCCCAGGTATTAAAATATAAGTTATTTCATCTCATTAGCTATTATATATTAAACTGCCAACTTTTTATCTTCTACTGCTAGTGTCATACTTGTGTCAGTAAAGACATACATTGGAACACAGTTGTAAAAAATTTCCTAAGAAATCAGAAGGAATTTTTCCAGTGTGGGTGGCAGGAGGTAGAGAAACAGTTACGTTTCTTAGAGACAGAGGGCAACATTTGACACTCATCGGAGTACTGGCCCAGGGATCAAGAATATGAACGGGTGGTGTAATTAGAAGATGTTTTGTTGGCATGTCTTGGAAGGTGTGGAGAATACCAAGGGGATTTTCGGATAATCATTCACTACTCTTACGGTTAGTGTCCTGTTGTAAAATTTATTCACTTGTTAAGATAGTTAGAATTGTGTTTCGGAGATAGTGTGACAAGAGGTAATAACAAGAGCACATGTCTCAATATGAGATAAAAGACAAGATAGAAAAGTCAAGAACCTGAGAGGGCAAGAAGTGAATACGTATTTTATGTAGGTATTGAGATCTTAAAAATAGTCATGAGAGAATGTATAAAGAAAAGGAGATGAGTGTTGTCATGAAGATCTTTTAATGAACCTGATACGAGTTTTTTCATGTAAGGATTATATTCATTTGTGCTTTTCATACTATCTTGATAAATTTATCTTGGGGTCTTATTTGCTATTTATTTTTAATTGAACCTAACGTTTCAGAATTGGTGTTGCATCAACTCAGCATGAAATTCCTCATTGCCATGGCTAATAATATAAAGCAGCATTTAAAGATTTCTCAGAATTAAAACCAAATAGAAATCCCCAAAGATTCAACTAAGAGACCACAAAATCAATGTATACAACTCAATAGCTTTCATATATGGCAACAATAGTTAAGCTGAGAATCCAATCAAAGGTGCCATATCTTTTAACACAACCTCTATTGAAAGTTGCATGGAGATACTTCAAAGAACTTAAATTAGACCTACTATTTGATCCAGCAATTTCACTGCTGGTTGTATGTCCAATGAAAAAAGGGTCATTTTTTAAAAGGCCACCTCCACTCAAATGTTCATAGTAGCACAATTCACAATTGCAAAGATGTGGCAACAACCCAAGTGCCAGCAGTACATGAACAGACTAATAAAATATGGTATATGCATACTCAGCCATAAAAACAAGGCTGTCTAATATATTTTTGGACAACCTGGAGAGAAGTGGAAACCATTCTTCTAAATAAAACATTGCAAGAATGGAAGTACACACACAGTTACTCAATACCAAATTTAAACTAATTGATCAACACTTAAGTGAACATATCAAAGTAAATCTCAAGGAAATCAAGCTGGAAGGAGGAGATGGGTAAATACTGGGTACAGTGCACATTATCTGGTTGAAGGGTACACTTATAACTTTGACTCACTGTACAAAAATGAAATATGGAAACAAAATGTGTACCCCCTAATATTATAAAAAAAAATTTTTAAAGTCTAGGTAGATATTCTGTAAATGATCAGAACTACATACAGGCTTTATTTCCCTGTCTACTCCTTGCTATGATGCTCTCTGCTGTGAATTAGTGTATTAATATCTGCAGAGAAGAAAGGTAAAATGTTTGATACAATAGTTTTGATGGAGGAAATTTGGAAATTTGTTATATTTTATGATAGTTTATTCCTGTGAGTTAAAATGTCTAATGATATATTTCTATGATACCAATATCTATATCAAGAATACTACATTCTTTTTTTTTTTTTTTTGCCGTTTTTGGCCGGGATTGGGTTTGAACCCGCCCCCTCCAGCAGCATACAGGGCCGGTGCCCTACTCCTTTGAGCCACAGGCACCACCCCAAGAATACTAAATTCTTTTCTTATTTTGTTTTTTTGTTTTTTTATTTTCCTTTTCTTTGAGTTACAAGTGTCCTCCCAGACACTGTCTTCAAAATTTTTGGATTCAGGGCCCGTATATTCATAAAAAAATTATTGAGGACCTTAAAGATAGTTTGTGTGTATTATACCCATTATGAAGGTCATTATGAAAGTTTTGAGATACACAAAAATCTAGAAATGTAAATTTTTCACTTACAGAAAAAAATGAAGCAACACCAGCAAGCTGAGCAAGTTGAACCTCACATAGGTGAATCAGAAAGGATGCTGTTGACTGTGTTTCTTGGAAGTGAATAATGGAACATAACATAACTTATCTCAAAACTTTCTTAGTGACTCCATAATAGCTGCTATATTAGAAAATAAAACTAAATATTATTTTAACTGCTAACATACTGATTTAAAAGTTCTGCAAAAAATCTATTGTTATATTTTGTTTAAAAAACCTAAAACCGTCTGAAAAATTAAAGAGAAAAATCACATTGTTTTATGGATTTGTTACTCCATTTAATGTGTTGGCTTTATAAAAGAAAGCTGAACTTTTATTTTTGTCTCTGCATTCAATCTGATGCAATATAATGCTTTCTTTCAAGTATGTGTAGAAAATATGGCCATATGGTGATAACTGTAAATATGCAGTGAAGTCTGTGAAGAAGACTGAAGAACCCAATCCACTGGATATTCATGAGAATAGGAATGAGTCAAGAAAAGACTAACTTAATATTATTGTGAAAATGGCATTGGCTTTTGGGACTTTTAAATGCAGCTCCTGAGATTGTCCATGTCTTACAGGTTCATGTACTTACACACCTAGATATACACAAATAGGTGCTCAATAGTATCTTGGGGTATCTGAAAGAATTCAGCTGATGAGAATGTAATCATATAGAAAAAGACACAACAGTTAGAGAGAAAAGAGTTGGGAGGTATTAGTAGGAAGTAGGGAGCCTTAGTTAGGAAATTCATGGGCTGTAGATGAGTAAGAATGGAAGTGTTATTGACCTGGATGTGAATGGATCATTATAGCTAATTACAAACTGGCTTCAAAATGAATAGGATGAAGTAAATTGCAGGGCAGAACACACGAGTCAGCAGTTCGTCTTATCCACTTAAAATTGAAAACTGTAAAACGAGACACTAATTGTTCTACAAAGAAAGTGTTACATAAATCCAGTATAATAAAATACATGAAATTCAGTATAAAGAATGAAGATTATCATAGTTTAATACAACACAGAAACAACATAGGAAGCATCAAACGGCTGCACGTGTCAGAGTTGGAAACCCGGAAGCTCAGGAAAGTTGTTTCTCAAGGATGTTTCATGCACTGTCCATCAGTCCTTCCTAACATGGTGAATGCAAACTGAATGGAGCTTTCAACTTTGTTTTGCTCTTGTTGTCACCTGGATAGAATTCTAACAATTTTTTTATCTGATACTACCACCAAAGCCTGCCCATCTCTCCGACTTACCAATCAATTGTCCTTGCTGTTACTAGAGTTAACCTAGTAAGATGTAAATCTAATCAAAGTGGTATTGCTTCAAGACCTTCTCCGACTTATCTCAGATTCCAAGATAAACATTTAACTTTTTAGGCCATTCTTACCCTGCCCATTAATATAATCTCACCTTCACATTTTCCAGAGACTTTTTTTTCTAATTGATTTGTTCAGAATTTGCTCAGAATCTCCCTCACTCACACGTGCACACGTACAACACGCTTTCAGTACCTCAGGGTGCTCACATGTGTCAGAGGGACTAGGCAGCTTTGGCCCTCACACCAAATTACTCATTGTTGCCCTACCTTGCAAAAACAAGGAATAACCAAAGGCATTCTCCCATAGCACGTTAGGAAAAAGAAAAAAAAAAAAAAAAAAAGAAAAAGAAGTGGAGATAGGAATAACAAGCTCTCCTCATAATAGTGACAAAAACAATCTTTGTTTTTATTTATATGAACAAAACTGTTTTTAGATAACCAAAGTAGAACACTAATGTATGGATATATGAAAGACTATTCCACAAATTACATATGCAGTCAAGTCTCCTGATTTCGGAGGAATGAACTCTGTTAATAGACCTTCCCTGAGACTACATGAGGAGAACCCAGCAAGCCCAGTTCTTAACAAACACATGAAGGAAGCAGGTCTTCATCCCCATTGCAAATATGCACAAATAGGAAGATCGACAACTGAATAAACCTACTTTTTTCCCTAGTAATGAGAAACGTATAGAAAAGGGCAAGATACATGTACTTATTTGAGCAATTATAATTTTTTTAGCAATGTGATCATTAATAGTGTTTAAATCTTCTGGTCTAATGTGAGTGATGGATATTGCTGGGGCAGGTATGGCTCTCATGAGTTCCAGGCTAATCTGTACAAAAGAAAACAAAACTGAGAAGGCCAGAATCACAAGCTCTATGATGCCAAATGAAAATAAAAGGGCAATATCTATACATGTCTGTATCTATATTTATGTCCACTGTGTATCATATCTGTAGCTGTCTTTAAATACTTCGATGTCTATACATGTTTATATATTTATATATTTGTATGTTTTGATACATAAATATAGATAATATATACCTCAAGGCTGAGACAAGTCTCCAGATGGACAAAATTACTATCTCCTACATTGCCAAGGTTTTTTCACCAAAACATTGAGTTACAGTAAAAAGAAAACAAAAAGAGAAAAGAAAAGGCTATCATAAAAATTAATAACAATACTTCTCAAACCCTGTGGGAAAAACGTGTTCTTTTACTATATGAAAACACTTAAATGGGAAGCCAAATTACAACCACAAAGCTCTGAACGAGCATAAACCTGTAGGCAGAACCAAAGGTCTTGGGACTATGATGTAGTATCTACCTAGACTCTTGAGACTACTGTCAATTAATCCAAGGATGCTAGTAAGATTTAACATACTTACGAAGCACCCCTGTCTGTCTCTCCTCTTGAAGGGCTTAGATGAACACTGATGATTCTTGTTTCTGAGAGCCTTATGTGTCTACCTTCCTCTTCTGTGCCATTCTTTTGGCTAATAAAACATTTAATTATATACAGTTAAATTTTGCCTCTTTTGGGTAATCTTGCTATCCTTGGGCTGAGAAAATATATAGAGATCTTTTAGCTTGACACTCAAAATTCATCTTCCTTCATTTCTATATTATTAGAGGGGTCTTAACTGTAATCTTAGTAATAATTTTCTTCTTTTGTAAAAGAAAAGACAAGAAAGAAAAATGTGCCCTATTTATTGACTATCTGACAGGCACTGCACATCAATAATCCCTCTGAAGCTTTTCAATAACACAGAGAATTTTTTTTCCCCCCAGGGCTGGGTTTGAACCCGCCACCTTCGGTATATGGGGCCAGTGCCCTACTTCTTTGAGCCACAGGTGCTGCCCACAGAGAAATATTTTTGTGTGTATATTTATTAGAAAAAAAAAAAAGGAGGACATAAGTATCAAGTAATTTGCATAAATTTATGCAGTTAAGTGGTAGAACCAATATGGAACTCAGGTCTGTTTGGTCCTGGTACACACTCTTAGTACTATTCTAATTGTTGTGAAAAACCTTAATTACTAATCATTTAAACATTTTTAGTTGTTAAGCTATATATGATTTAATATGAAATGGACCAAATGATACATTTATAAATATAGCCGTATGCCTCCTGAAGATTTTATGGTCATTATGACCGAACATATACAATAGATGTTTCAAAAGATTATAATACCATATTATTGTTGTACCTTTCTTATATTTAGGTTTGTTTAGATACACAAATATTCACCACTGTGCTACATTTGCCTAAAATATTCAATACAGTAACATTATTTACAGATTTTTATTCTGGCAGCCACAAGTTGCACGATATAGCCTATGTGTAATAGGCTGTACAGTCTAAGTTTGTGTTAGCGTATTCTGTCATGTTCGCCCACTAATGAAATAGCCTAACGATGCATTTCTCAGAATGTGTCCCCATCATCAAGTGATGCATGACTGTATACTTAGCATAGGCATCATGTATTCACTGATAGCACTGAAGGGACTTATAGGAAAAAATTATATACTTTGGATGAAATTATGGAAATATGTTACATAAAGACTAAGCTGTCCAGTTGTCTAATTAACATAAGTAATTTTTGTGGATTCTGTGCTATGAGAGTATTGTCTTTGGAGGTGATTTGCAGTTTCTATATCAGCAATTTTAATTTTCAAAGTGAAGACTGGATATGTCCTTTATGACATAAATTAATGAAGAAGGAGTTATGAGACTATCAGTTCTGGCTATGACAAAAGTTAAAATTAGTTCTGTTGATGATTCATTTTGCCTAATCAACATCTTAATAATAGGCGAATAGATTAAGAGCAATAAGTAGTCTCAGTTTCTTATTGCTGATTGCTGTGATATTTTAAAGATTCAAATCAATAATTAAGATAATTAAGTGATTCAATGTCAACCTTCTATGCAGATATTTTAAACTATTTAAGTAAATAGCTGGCATACATTCATATGACATTTGGTTTATAATGAGATGCTTTGCTCTATACATTATTAAATAAAAGAAGAAACAAAATGGTACATTTAAGATGGAGATTTTACCTCATTCATGTTTACATAGATGGTGCTAGAACATATTCTTCTTAGCAAAATATCTCAAGAACGGAAGAAAAAGTATCCAATGTACTCAGCTCTACTATGAAACTAATTTTTGGCTTTCATATGAAAGCTATAACCCAGTTATAACCTAAGAATATGGGGAAGGGTGAGAGGGAGGGGCGGGAGGGGGGAAGATGGGCAGAGGGAGGGTGATTGTGGGATTACACCTACGATGCATCTTACAAGGGTACATGTGAAACTTAGTAAATGTAGAATATAAACGTCATAACACAATAACTAAGAAAATTCCAAGAAGGCTATGTTAACCAGTGTGATGAAAATATTTCAAATGGTCTATAAAACCAGTGTATGGTGCCCATGACTGCATTAATGTCCACAGTTATGATTTAATAATAAAATAAATAAAAAATAAAGTAATGGATATCTTAAATACCTAAATTTGATCATTACACATCATAGGCATGTATCAAAATATTACATATGCCCTAGAAATGTGTACAATTACTGTGAATCAGTGAAAGTAAAGCTTAAAATGGAAACAATGGAATCCTACAGTATGTGACTTTTTGAGATTTATTTTTTTACTCAGTATAAGGCCCCTGGGATCCATCAAGTTGTTGTGTATATCAATAGTTCATTTCTTTTATATTGATGAGTAGTATTCTATGCTATGAATGCAACACAGTGTATTTAACCATTCATCTATTATTTATCTTTAATAATGCTCTCTATCTTAAAATCTACTTTGTCTCATGTTTATTCGGCCTTGCTGATTCCCTTTTGGTTAGTGCTTGGACGGTATAACTTTTTACATCCTCTTGCTTTCTAAGTTTATGCATGCTTATTATTTGTCATGTAGCTATAATAGATTATAAAAATCTGACAATATCTTTTACCTAGTAAATTTAGCCATTTTCACTTATTGTGAATACATTTAAACTATGTACTTCTGTTTTTAATGCTTTTGTGAGGCTTCATTCTTTTCATTTTTCACCTTCTGAATTTAAAATACGTTTTTCTTGTGCATTGTTTTCTTGACTGCTTTAGACATTATTCACTCTGTTGAAATTATTATTTTTTGTAAGCACTCTTGAAAATTTACCATTCATATTTAACTGAAGCCTAGAACTAATCACTATATTATCAATACATTAGCAATAGGTAAGAACTCCAACTGCAATTAACTTGGACTGACCAAAACTCGTGTTCTTAGGTATGCTCAAAATCTATGATTCTTTGTTCTAATACTTCAGTACCACCCTCAGATCTAAGTCATTTTCATATTTCAAAATATAAATCTCAAAGGGGACATATGAGACAAATTGCTGTTTTCAAAAAGTCTCAAGAGGCTCAATATTTTCCAGATCACTTGTTTTGGTTACCAATGTTCTTAATTTCACCAAAGAAACCTGAAAAAGTGGTAAATTTGACAGTTATTATAATTAAGTGATAGATGAGGCCAATTTCTAAATCATTATTGAGCAGGTTTCAGTCCAACAGCTTTAAGTGGAAAAGGATTCTTGGAGTAGGATTCCTTAATTACTCTATTTTATCTTTTACATTAAATTCCACATTCAAGCCTACTCATTGCTTTTCCTGGATGTTGTTCAGTGCCCTTAGAAACAAACTTCTGATCTCACTCAATTACTCTTCCCCAAGAAATTGTTCTATGGGAACAACTACCTTGTTGCCTAGAACCTGGTGTCAGAGAGAAAGCACTCTCAGTTAATTGTAGGCTATTAGTTTTCAACCTCAGAGTGTGGAAGGAATTATTATTTGCACTTTTCCTACCTCTATAGAGTGCCATGGCCTCAGCCTAGCTCATTGCAACCTCGAACTCAAGTGATCCTCTCACCTGAGCCTCCCAAGTAGCTGGGACTACAGGGTTCTGCCACAACACCCAGCTAAATTTTCTATTTTTAGTAGAGACAGCCAAGCTCTTTCTCAGGCTGGTCTCAAACTCCTGATCTCAAGTGATCCTCCCACTTCAGCCTCCAACAGTCCTAGGATTATAGGTGTAAGCCACTACACTGGCCAGCCCGTGTTTTCTTGAGACTCTATTACTTATCACCGTCTTTTTTGGTCTTATTCTTAGTCTGCATTTTGATTCTTAGTGTGCATTTTGCTTAAGCACAAAGAGATAATTTAAGGAAAGATATTGTGGTAATATCTTAAAAGTGGTGGAAAATGTGAATAACCTGGCCTGATAAAAGGTGGAAATGAATACAGTTCCAGAGACCCTGAGGACAGCAGTTTGTGTCACTTCATCCTTGTGCTCAGCTCTGCGTTCTCAGTCTGCCTTTATTGGGTCATATTCTTTTACAAAAAGAGAACAGGACTACTTCCTGATACAATTTTTTACCTAGATTTCTAAAGTGCTTTTTGTAAAGTAGTGCAAATATAGTTGTGAGAACTGTACCACTTCACTCATGCCCGGGACACACAACACATAAGGTAAAAACTATAGCACACGATGTCTAAAGAATGTTTCAACAGTCACATTTCAGAAATAATAGAATAATACATAGATGTGGCTCAATTCCTGGTGTTTATTGTTATTATTTTACTAAGTTACATCTTTCAATGAACTACTCTTCTAAGCCTCAGTCACACCTGGACTATGCTTTTGTTCTTGCACACATGATGTGATTTAAAGCAAACTCCCCTTACACACTCCCATTTTAGAAAATGATATATTTGCCTATTGTATGATTTCTTAGCTCACTCATTAGGTCAGACTACACAGGTCTGTAGAGGGATATGTTTCACCTGAAAGAGATGGAAATTTCCACTGTTAATCAGAGCAAAGGAAGCTGTGGTTGGATTATCTGAATAGCTGGATTCAAGCCAAGAAATGCTGATCCATTTTTCTTGTATATATGAGCTCAAATGCTAGCTCTATTTCACCCATAAAAACAAACCACTCTTTCAGGGCTGACATCTTTTTAGTTTATTTTTAGTAGGGTTCAAAAATACTTGGATCTAACCTTATCCAGGGTCATCTTGTTACCACAGCATTGGTATTCTTTATTAAATGGTCACAGATACAATGCCATATGGGTTGCAATGGTCTCAGTTAATCTTAAACTGAGTATGCTCAACATTAGGCCCTAGAGTTCTATATCAATTCCCCTCTAGAAGGAGAAAAAGAAAATAGAGACCACCATCTTCATTATTATCATCGTCATTGATCTCTTCAGAAAAATCTTCAAGTATTATAAGTTGTCAAGCTTATGGTTGTGAATGCAAGCTTTCAAAAATTCTAATTTTACTTGAAAGCTCAGATTTTATTGTTGGTGACAAATATTGTTAGTTGTTTTCTTTGAAGACTCACTTCATTTATTTTTAAGGAAATGGCTGCTAAGTACCCAAGTCTGAAGCACCATAATTTTCCAGTCATTCTTCAAGTAACATGATGTCCCATAAAAAAGCAGCTAATTTAGTGCACAATTCTTATGATTCTGCAAATACTTTCCTTAGACACAACCATTGTCCTAAGCTATCCCGTGTAAGTCCTTTGCACATGCTTCCTATTGCATCACACAGAATAGTAAAAAGGCATGCATTGAAACATTGAGATTTAATAAAAGCTATACAGTAGAATCTCCACAGTCAACCACTTACCTATATTGACTTAATTTTCATAGTACAGAAGGCCTAGTTCAGTATGTTGACGACCTCTGTATGTTGACTAGTTTGTGTCAGTCCGTGGGGTGGTCAACTTACAGAGGTCTACTGAACTTTTATAAATGAGGATTTTATTAAGGACATTTTAAAA
This sequence comes from Loris lydekkerianus, assembly GCA_963574355.1. Taxonomy (NCBI): domain Eukaryota; kingdom Metazoa; phylum Chordata; class Mammalia; order Primates; family Lorisidae; genus Loris; species Loris lydekkerianus. The sequence continues at coordinate 14,782 of CAUYPK010003718.1, read as the reverse complement.
TAAAACTGGATTAAAATTTTTGGTCTGTAGCTGTAAATAATGTAATTACCACTAGTATAGTTTGGGGTCACTGCATTAATGTGTGCTAAGGAAACAGTGATTTTTCTTACCATTGCTTTTGCACCACCACTGCAAATATCAACCCAGTGAAAACAGTAAATAACATATCAGCATTGTTTTAAAAATAGTTTTGACCTTATATTTTCAGGGACCTGCAGTAGTCCATGGACTACACATTGAGAACCAGTGATGTACAATATGATTTCAATGCCATGTAAAAAATCTACAGAGATGTACATAAATAAACATCTGAAAGAATTTTCACCCAAATTCGATTGTGTGAACCTTTTGACTGATGCCGCAGGCCTTTTCATATGGTAAATATTTTGCAAACTTTACTTACTTATTTATTTATTTTTGAGACAGAGTCTAACTTTATCACCCTCGGTAGAGTGCCGTGGCGTCACAGTTCACAGCAACCTTCAACTCCTGGGCTTAGGCAATTCTCTTGTGTCAGCCTCCTGAGTAGCTGGGACTACAGGCGCCTGCCAGAATGCCTGGCTATTTTTTTGTTGCAGTTTGGCCAGGGCTGGGTTTGAACCTGCCACCCTCGGTATATGGGGCCGGCGTCCTACCCACTGAGCCACAGGCACCACCCCAAATTTATTTTTAATGGACAAAAATTGCATATGAGATACAAGGCAATATTTATATATATATAGCTAATTAACATATGTATTATCTCAGATAGTTATCACATTTTATAGCTAGAAGACTTAAAATCTATTCTCAGCAATTCTCAAGCACATAATATATTGCTATGAACTATATTTACCATGCTGTACAGTATATTTCTTAGTTTTAACAGTTGTATAATATTTTACCTCATGAACACACTGTCTATTGTTTAGCCAATTTCATGTTAGACATTTAAGTTGCTTCTAATTTTCCTTTCTTAGAAACAGTGTGGAAACGAACAGCCTGGTATATTCCTATGTGTACAATTATTTCATTATTTTCTTTGGTAAAAAACCTACAAGTGGAATACTTGGCTGAAGGACAGGTAGATATTTCAAGCTTCTTATGAGTATTACCAAATTGCTCTCCAGATAAGTTGTATCAATATATAATGCCAATCTATACCTTTTCTTTCCTTTTTTTTTTTTTGAGACAGAGTCTCACTCTGTTGCCCTGGGTAGAGTGCTATGGTGTTATAACTCACAGTTACCTCAAACTTTTATGTTCAAGAGCTCCTTTTGCCTCAGCCTCCCAAGTAGCTGGGACTACAGGCACTCACCACAATGCCCGGCTAATTTTTCTGTTTTTAGTAGAGATGGGGTCTTGTTCTTGCTCAGGCTAGTCTGGAACTCCTGAGCTCAAGCAATCCACCTGCCTTTGCCTCCCAGAGTGCTAGGATTACAGGGGTGAGCCACCACGCCCAGCTACACCTTTTCAATATGATTCCTCCTGGGGTCCCTATTTCTATCCTTGCCACAGCCTGCCATATACTTACACAAACATTTTTGTGAGAGGTTTCAGGAAAGCAGGCTGGGTTTGGAAAAATCTCTGGGACTCCCTCCATTTTCTATTTTCATTGCACCAGTGTGCCAGAGAGGGAAGGAAGGTACACCTGCTCTTAAGTGAACAGGGTGTGGGGTCCCCTAAAGGCCTCACCACTCCCTCTCTTCTAAAAGAAGGCTGACCCACCACACCTCTAAATCTACAGAACCAACCGGTGCTCTTATCTGAGAGTTATTCTTTCTGCCAGACTGCTTTTTCTCCTTTCAAATGGTGACTCACTTTGGTGTTGCTGTCTCCACAATTGCCCCCCATAGGGAGCCTTTCCCTGTCAGGACCTACATGGAGTCACACAATTTTTCCTCTTTGTTGACCCACAACCAAATGTTAAATAGTAGATCTTGGTCCTTTTCTTTTCTTTCTTTCTTTCTTTTTTTTTTTTTTTTTTGTAAGAGTCTCTTATTACTATCATACCATAATAGCTCCTTTCCTCATAACTCCATTTTCATCCCACATCTTCTCATGCTTGATTTAGTCTAACTTTTTAATAAGAGTCCTCATTTCCAGTCTCCAACCCTGGCCCCACCCCAACTCCAATACATCCTGCATATTTCTATCAGATTATTTTTCCTATTGTCAAAAATGTCCAAGGACTCCCAAAATATGATGGGATAATGTCTCACTATCTCAGGTTGGGATTCAGTATCTTCCTCAAACTTTCCTCACCCTGAATTTTCACCTTTCTCTCTCATCACTCCTTATCCCATGGTTTCTATTCCAGGACAACTGGTTTCTTTCCTATCACAGGAGCGGATTTTTCACCACCATGCCTTTCCAAAGCAGATTTTTCTTTGTTGTAAAATACTATACAACTTTTAAAAACTAAGATATATATTGTACAGCATGGTAAATACAGTTGATAATAATATATCATGTACTTGAAACATGCCTTTCCTATCACAGGAGCAGATTTTTCACCTCCATGCCTTTTCAAACCAGTTTTCCCTCCTGGAATGCCCTTGTACACTATCTCTCAGGGATCAGCTTAAATGTGCCCTTAAGTTTGAAGCTTTCTCAGCAATATCTGCTTCGTTTAACCAGATAGCATATATTTGACCATGAGCACATGTCAGCATACTGTTAGTAATCCTTTTGTATTTGTGTATCTTATCTCTCCAGCTAGATTTTAAATTCAAGCATTAGAACAATTTTTTGTCAGTTGAAACATACAACTTTATTGATGATATACAAATAAAATCTTTGGTGGATAAATTCAAGTGGAAACAAATAATAGAAGAGTAGGCCATTCATGATGGACAGGTTCACTGTCAATTCAGAGGAATCAGTAAAAATATTTCCATCCAAGCAGCACAACTAAAGTCACAAATGTGTTTCCAGTACAAGAGGACTACTTATTTGGTATTCATAAAATGGTTCAGCTTAAAGCAGGTGACTGTCACAGATAACATCATTTTGGATGATACATTATTCAAAACTAGCAGCTGAAAGGATCCCTTTACTATATGAGCAAGGGGAAAAGTAGTAACTTCCAATTTTCAATGCTTCCAGACTGCAAAACCAAAACATTTCTTCAATTCTTTTGAAAGCACATAGCCAGTCAGAATTTGTTCACTAGTTTTATAACTTTCACTTTCACCAAGAGGTCATGGTGATTTGCTAAGGCTCGAATTTTCTTAACGCACACTCCAGATGTAGTGCATAAGTAGAAAAGGGAACCTTTATTGAATTCTCTGTAGTTGAACACTTCTGCTCTGAGATTGTCATAGATGATCTCAAACAGAGTAAGGGCATTAATAAGAATTTCTGATTCCACATAAGAATTATAGAGGGAACTAAATGATGCTGGCACTTGGGTACTGAGAAGTTTTTTGAGCATATCTGGATTTTCAGCAAAATTCGAAAGTATTTTCAATATCTCAACCTTGATTTTTCCACCTCCCTGAGATAGCAAACGGAAGAAGTTTGCAATGGAATTAACAAGCAGGTGCTGGTAGTCATTAGTAATAGTCATGTTTGTTAAAAATTTCAGTCCAACTACCTGTACTGCTGAGTTCAGGTTAGAGGCCATAATATCATCCATCACTTTGTTCATGTATATCTGAAGCCGGCCCTGATTTTCATAATTCTCACTCAGGTTATTCATGGCCATTAAGGCTTTTTCCTTAATATGAGGATCAGTTTTATTGATCATGTTTGCAATAATTGGGAGGCCTCCCAATTTGCGAATTGTCTCTTGGTTACAGGAATAATTGGCATTGTTGCTCAGGGTGAGTAAAGCTACCTGTTGGATGAAAGGATCATCTGATTTCTGAAGCAAGGCAAGGACTTTCCTGAGATCTCGAACACCCAGAATCTCATCAATTTCATAAGGAAAGGGGCGCTTCTGCATGGGAACAGGTCGTTTACCCCTCCCTCTACGTTGGGTCTCAGGCTCAGAGTCTGAATCTGACTCTGTGTCAGTCCATCCAGACTCCCCTTCCTCAGAGTCGGGGACTTCTGCCAGGAAGGCTTGTCCCCCATTAGCAGAGGCTGCAGCAGCTGCTGCAGCTCCATCTCCAGGGCGGAAGCCCATTCCCAATTCATCTACTACCACCTTGCTTTTCTTGCCCTTGCCCTTTCCTCCATTCCGGGACCTGGTTCCACCTTTGGCTCCACCTTTGGGTACAGCTCCAGCTGCTGCCCCAGCCTTCGGTATGGCTCCAGTATGAGCCCCAGGGGTTGCTTTCTTGGCAGCTGCTGCTCCAGGAACTGCCACTGTCCTAGGGGACCCTGAAGTCCCAGGAGGCTCTGCAGCCCCAGTCAGTGCAGCTGCCCCAGTAGGTGCTGCTAACCCAGTTGGTGCAGCTGCCCCAGTAGATGCAGGTACTCCAGTAGGTGTTGCTACCCTAGTAGGTGCGGGTACCCCACTAAGTGCTGCTACTCTAGTAGGTGCAGGTGCCCCAGTAGGTACAGGTACCCCAGTAGGTGCAGGTACCCCAGTAGGTGCTGCTACCCTAGTAGGTGTAGGTGCCCTACTAAGTGCTGCTACCCTAGTAGGTGCAGGTGCCCCAGTAGGTGCTGCTGCCGCAGTAGGTGCAGCTGCCTTAGTAGGCGCTGCTGCCACAGTAGGTGTTGCTGCCCTAGTAGGTACAGCTGCCCCAGTAGGTGTTGTGGGCATGGGAGGCTCAGCTGCTTCAGAAGGTGCTGGCACTCCTGGAGCCCCTGCCACCTCAGTAGGTACTGCCACCCTGGGAGCCTCAGCTGTCTCAGTGGGTGCTGCCCCCTCAGTAGGCACTGCTGCCCCAGGAACCTCTGCTGTGCTGGGGGCTTCTGCCACTTTGGGAGTGCCTGCCACTGCAGGGGCCTCTGCAGCTGTGAGAGCCTCTGTCACCCCAGAAGGTGGTGCAACTGCAGAAACCACTACATCCCTGACTTCTGATTCAGCCTTAGGGCCAAACCTGGAGACATTCGCCTTCTGGGCCTGACTTCCTGCCCCACTCTGAGCCTCAGCACTGGTTACAGCTGGGGCCAATGCTTCAGCTCCAGCCACGTCCAGAGTAAAAGCTTCATCCTGGCCCCTGTTCTCTGTCCCAGGGTTTGGGGGACTGAATCCTGGCCCAAGGTCAATTGTGAATCCGGCCCTTAGCCCTGCTCTAGCCCTAACTCCAGTCCCAGTCATAGCCCGGTTTTTGGACTTGACCATTCTCTTCTTTGTCTGGTCTCTTCCCCTGGTGTATTTGTAGACGCAGTACCAGGCACCAGCTCCGATCACTATCCCCGCTGCTACGCAGCCAGCATCCCGAACTCGGCTCATGGTACAGATGGTGTGATTTTCTGATCCAGGGTGTAGAACTGGCTTGCCCAAGTGGATGTGTGCTCGTCTGGGCAAAGTTATTCAGGCCAGGCTTGCAAGTTATGCAAGAGGCTGCAAGCCAAGCAGGACCTAGGGTTAAAGGATAAAATCAAATCTAAGTGTTCTGGCTCACTTCTTTCATGTCTAACCAGGGCTCCTTAAAGGAGAGTTTGGAAACACACCGCTCGGTGGGCAGGCTAGCATCCAGATACAGGTACTGAGGCCTGCAGTTTGCTGATTCAAAGGCCTAGTTGGTCAACAACATTTTCAGTACCTTCACCCTTAACCTGCCTTACCAATGCCAACATCTTTTTCGTCACCTAAGTCCCCAACTTCCCAGCACTAAGTCGGGGGTGGGGGGATGAGAGGCATTAGAGACATAGGAAAAGTAGATGGAGAGCAGGAAAAACAGTGGAGATCTCAGGTTCTGCTTTGATGCCCTAACCTCCACTCCAAGTTCACTACATCATTGGATGCACATACCAATCTCCTGGGATCAGGACCAGTTTTCTCTTTTCCTGTACTTGAACAAAGCCCCAAAGGCAGACAAACCTGTGGGCAGATCATAGAAAGGGCATTTTTGAGTCTTTGGTGGATGAACTGCCATTTCTTTCCTGATCTGAACTCTTTTTGGGTCAAAAGCTTCCTTTTCTCAAGGCTCCTCTTTTCCTCCTACCCTTTCCTTTTCCAACTATTAACTAAGAGGACGGATACCACGCCCCTTTCTCTGCACCACCAAGCAAGGGCCCGAGGCAAGTGTGTCTTTTAAACCCAGGAGGAGGAACCTCTGGTCCTGCACTCAGCTCTGGTTTCAGCCACACCCACACCAGTGGTTCCCAGACAATTCCCACCCTCCAACACTGACCTCCGAGGATTCAGAGCTGCTTCTCTTTCCTTCACTTTAGAGCTTCATCCTAAAGACAGACTGAAGAGCGTAAGTATAGACTGCAGACCGTGGAGACTGAGAACCTGGTGGATGGATCAGCACCCAGGACAAGAGTCACAGTCATTGTCTTTTAGTATTCCGCAGACTATAATGTCAACCAATTCTACCTCCCAATTCCCTCAACTCTTCTCACGCCTCCCTTCCCTCTCCAATCCCCAGTCCTGCGCAGGCTCCCTATTCAACCCCTCCTTCCTCTTTGCCCCGCCCTGTCAGCCATTTCTCCCGGACACACCGTCACACCCCTTCGCCTGCACTGAAGTGGGAGGGGGCGGGGAGAGAGTGCGGCGAAAGCTGGATGGGAAGCAGCCCGAGAGATTCCTGCCAAACAATTTAGTGTCCCCCACCTAGGAGCACTCATCCTTCAGTCCCCATCCCCCAGCATTAGCCTGCAGTAGTCCGCAGAAAAGGAGCCCCATCGTCTGCCTTTTTGGTTGATGTCAGGGTCGTTATTTTCCACGGCATCTCCGCTCCGGGCTCTGCCTTCCACACACCCCCCCCACCCAAATTCCCTGATAACCGCCATTTCTTCCTCCTGCATACCAGAACTTCTTTTCTAGGACTCAAAAGACTGGGGTTGGGGGGCGGTGAACAGTCGTTTGGGCCAGAGGTATGTGGAAAGCCGTCTGGGAGTTAGCGGTTTAATACTAGATTTTTTCAGGGTCCCCCCTCCTGCGAAGCCCAGACAACATCAAACCCTCTGTGTCTCCAACAGTGATTGGCATACCCATTTTCCAGTACCTTCAAAGGACAGGGGGCGGGCCGGGGGAAGAGAGGTTGTGGGGGTGAGAGTTGTGGGAGATGTCTGCAAAGTGAGGGTGGGATTGAACAGTCCAGATTGTTTCCAAATTGTGTTCTCCCCGAGGTCACCTTTTGCCAGCCTCTCGGCTGGCCCTTATTTGCGCTGCCACATTTATTTCTCTTCTCTCCTCCTCTCAATGCAAGACGGGATGTGGGGTGCGGGGCCTGACAGTCAAAAATAAAACCAGAAAACTCTGGCTGCAAGAGGAAATATGCGGATTCTTAGTAAAGTCTATCAGTCTTTTCGTTCCTCCCTTCCCTCCTCCCCACCGCCCACCAATAAGAGCTGTGTCTGAATGCCTTGAGTCTGGAAAGCGACCAGGAGCTGGCGAGGCGGAGGTGCCCAAGGCCTCGGACGCCCGCATCCCTAGGGTACCGCTATGCCGGGGGCCCAGGTCGTGCCCACCCTCGCACCCACCTGCCCGGATCTGGGGGGATTTTTGTCCTCCTCCTCCTGCTCCTCCTCCTCCTGCTTCTCCTCCTCCTTCTCCTCTTTCTCCCTTGGGTTAAACGCAGGGTAGTGCGCAGCGCGATAGAGTTGGTACCCAGAGGAGGACGGAGAACTGCGGTTAGAGCTTTAAGTGCCTTTGCCCACGTCAGCTCCTGGTCACGTGAGGGCTGCGTCACCAGTAAGCTTGGGTCCCAAATTTCCACTCCCACCAAGAATACGAGCTCCCTCCTTTATCCCCACTCCTACCTCACCCCACTACATCAGGTCCTGTCACTCATTTTTTTGTCTTTGTAGTCCTGGAGGCCAAATGTAGCCCCATCTCCCAGCTATTGGAATTTTCTTTTCTGTGGTTACCGGGATGGGCTGTATCTTTGAGGAGGGCTATTGACAGTTTTCCCCTCTTTTTTTGGGGGGGAATTAATTAATTGTCTCATCCTTTCCTGGGCTATTGTACAGTCTTCCCTCCCTCCACTTGCAATTCCCTAACCTCAAGTCCCCCCACCCTCATTTTCCTTGCTCCATTGTAGGTAAGGGATGGAGTGTCAGAAAAAAGACAAGGAGTGGGACAGGGCCTGTACTTTTGGAATATTTCTCAGTTTTATTTTTAAAAATGATCAAAACTGTTTATAGTAAGAAAATCCAGTAAAATAAGAATTCAGTGTGGAAAACAGCAACCAAAAAGGGTGGGCGAGTTTGTCAAAAGTAAAAAAAAGACAATCCACTTTCATTGGGATGCATCATTAATTTTGGTTAATTTTTATCACATAGAACATGGATTTTATTGGTTACATAGGGAATAGTTTTCAGAACATGCTAAGCTACTTGAACATCTAAAAATAGGATTTGTCTCAACAAGATAAGTATATTTCCATATGTTCAGTTGCCCAATCTTATTTAGTTTGGACAAGTAATATCCTACTTTTTCAGGGGCAGCTATTAACTTGGATAAATACTTGATCCTGTCTTGTTCTGTTAGAGAAAACATTTATTTAGCATTTCCAAACCATTGCTGACTGCTTTGTGAATCTCCTTTAATTTGATGGCTGTAACTATGACAGTTTTGAACACCTGTCCCTGGGTTAGGTTCCAGTCTAGTGATTCAGGTATGGGGAAAAGGAAGCTCTGTGAGGCCAAGGAAACTAAGAATGTAAAGGGTGCAGGGTGGTCAGATCCTCCCTGCCATGTCAAGAGGGTGGGGGAAAGCACTCTTCCCCAACATGTTCCAGAGCCTCTCATCCCCTGCTTTCAGGCACCCGACTCAGATGGTCACTCCCCAGATATATTTGGACAGGTAACCAAGGTAGAGACCTGGATAAATGCCTTCGGCTTCATCCTTCCCTCCCTCAAATTCCCAGGGGTAACCCATGGATGGGTAGAAGGGATTGCTGACCCGGCCACTGAGGATTTCCAAGAAGCCGGAAGAAGTGATTGCTGGGTGAAACTCCCAGCCTGCTGTCTGTCCTTATTCATGGTGCCCAGTCAACATTGCTCCTAATACCATCTGCTAATTCCACATACCACCTGGTCTTCCAAGTGCATCCTCCTGCGCCTCTCACCTCTTGACCTCCAGGGCACCTAGGAAGAGTAGCCTTGCTACAAAGTTACTGCCTGACAGTCCACCCCTCAGCCAAATGCCCAGGCTGAAGGAATGATCCCCACTCCCACTGACCACACTGATTAAGCCAGAGTAGGTATTCTCGTCTGACCAACTCTGTGGTCCACCTGAAATTGTATTCACCTGAAAATCTTTGTTTTGGATTGCAGGTGTGGTTAAATGCATTATTTTCAGAAATAGAGGTCACTGAATTCATCAGTTTCTCAAGGGGTCTGTGATCCCTTCCCCAAATATTAAGAACAAATACAATGCCATATATATATATATACCTCCAGATTAGGAATCATTTTTTTTTTGCTTTGTTCTAGCAATACAATTATATATATATGTATATATATATATATATATAAAACTATATATATATAACTATATATATATATAACTATATATATATATAAAACAATATATATAACTATATATATATATAACAATATATATAACTATATATATATATATATATTGTTCTGGCAATAAAATATATATATATATATATATATATATATATGTAGTGAAAAATATTCAAAAAAATAAGGGAACATATAAAGTATGCAGGGAAAGAACACTGTTCTATGTTTCCCACTCCCAGCTACTGCTATTTCCAACTTTCTTTCATGCACATATTAGTAAGTGTCTTTATGCATATTAATCAGGTTCCAAATTGAGCAACAATAACAAAAAAAGCCACTAGGATTTGTAATGTAGCTGCAGGAAATCTGCAGAGTAATTTGAGGAACACTGACACCTTCAATTGAGATCTCCTCAGGCAATGCGGTAGATACACTCTATTTTGCTCCATTCTATTTTTATGTTTGTTAATCACGTTTTTTGCATTTCTTCAACTAAATAATTCATATTGTTAAGTATTTCATAGTATTTGTGGCTGATAGACTATTTCTTTTCTGATAGAAAATTTTGTTTAAAATAAAATGTTTCATTTTGTGTATTTACTTTGCATCTGCCAATACTTAGAATCTGTGTCATTAATTCTAATAGTTTTTAGATAATGACCTTGTCTTTCCTAGGTATAGATTGTACATAATTATTTGTAAATGATGATTTTTCATTTCTTCCTTTTCAATATATATGCCCCCTTTTCCTTTTCTGCATATATTAAATTGATATCCTTGAGGGCCTTCTGATCTTGTTCTTGAAGTCAATGGAAATGCCTCGCTTGTTTTATCATCTGGTGTAACTTCGCTGTTTAAGATATATTCTCTTTTTTTCAAGGTTACTGTCACTTATGTTTACCAGCATCTCCCCCCCACCACATGTAGTACAAAGAAATACTATGAGTAAATGGAGGCAAGTTGCAAGTTTTGTGGTCTTGGTAGCCCTCAGGTTGTGGAATGACAAATTTTCCAGATAAGAACTTTGAATACATTCTTCATCAGATTAAGGATATTTTCTTATATATCTAATTTGATTTATCCAAGAATGACTCATTAAATTACATACAATTCTCTGCTACATAAATAAAGTTTCCTCCTATTCCTATTTTATTGATGCTTTGAAAAAATTAGGAATAGCTGACTTATTTTATCAAATGCTTTGATTGTAAGGTTTCTTTTCTCCTTCAGTCTGCTGTTGTCATGAATGATGTGGATAGACTAGTCTCATTGTCACTCTTGTGTCCTTATAGTCTATTCTTAAGACATGTGCCTCTTGTTCAAATGCTCCTTGTTTAATGTCCCACCCACTGCCTGTGTTGTTTAGAGTAAATACAAATGTCCTTACAACTGACAAAGCCCTATCCTATTTAGCCTTATTAATTTCTTGCCTCATCTTCTATTGCTCTCTGCTCCAGTCATTCTGGCTTCCTTGATGTTGCTGGAACATACTGGGAACATTCCCTTCACAAAGGAAGATTTGCTTGTCCTCTTCCTTGGGGTGTTCTTCCCCAGGATGTTCTTCCCCCAAACATCAATCACCATATTTAGATCCCTCACTGAATTTAGCTCTTCACTCAAGGATCACCTTTCTAGTGAGTCCTTCAAGGGTTCCCCTTTCTAGGTTAAACTCATTTAATTGCTTGTCTCTTTGACTAGAATGTAAGGGTCATGAGGTTCACTGCTGTAACCACAGCATTGACAAAAATTTAAGGCATATATTAGATATTAGATTCTCAGTACAAGTGTTGAGTAAACGAAGAAATGAATGAATGGGTTTCCAATGTTGAATTACCCTTGCACTCCAGAAATAAAGCCTAGTTGATTATGGTATATTATTGGGCTTTAAACTCTCAGATAAGTGATTAACTAAATCAGGGTGTTGTCATGTGATAAGACACAGAAGACAGTAAGTTTCTTTGAACAATATGCAAAACTCATTATGCAGTGAGAATTATTGTTTATGATACATGCATTATTGTGTAACAGAATCCATTTCTACTTTCTGCTTCCTTTCCTGACATTCCTCACCTCCCCATTCTAGGTATTTTCAGGACTGCCGAGATGAATATTAGTGTTTACAAAGAAAAGAGGTGGAGGGAGCACAGAAGAGGATGGGACCATTCTTCAGAGAGAGAAGTAAAATTTTCTACTTGCCAAGGAGAAGATTCTATCTCTTCTAGTAATCAGAGAAAGACAACATTTATGTAGCATGTGCAAGGACTAAAATGAGCAAAAGTGACAGTTCCCTGTGTCGTGAGGGCAGTAGGAGAGAAGGCCAGGAAAAAGGGGAAAGTCACCTTCTGCTTTGCTAATAATGCAAGGGGAAGTTTGGGACCTCAAGTCACCAGTGACATGGTGTCACATGACCAGTCTTGGTTCAGATAGTGGCTCTTGCTCAGGTATCAGCTTTCTATTTCCTTGGCAGCAGCAGTGACTGTGGCCAGGAAGAAGGAAGAAGAGGAGGAAACCGATCCTGGTCCCTGTATGTCGGTGTGAGTGGGTGTCTTTGGAGATTCTTGGAGTAGGGGTGGAGGGTAGCAACATGATTTTCAAATTTGGAAGCAGCTTCTGTTTCCCCTTGAGGACACCAGACTGCAGCCTTTCTCCTTTTGTGCCTTATAAAATGCCAGCAGCATGAATAGTTGGTGTCAGTGACTTGCAAAAGCGGAAGGGAGGAAGTGGTGATTAGGGAGCAAAGTGATGGGGGGACTGTGAAATGAGAGATAGGTCTGACAACTTGGACCGGAAACAGGGAAGGGTCGGGATTTGGACCCACATTCAGATGGATATTGGTGCATCCCCTGAGCAGGAAGTTCAAGTTGTCTCCTGTTTGCTACTGTCTGGTTCTGGCTTTGGTCTGTCTGTGTCTGCCAGTTCGTCCATCAGTGGTCGGCTGGTGATGCACAAGGCGGAGAAACCCAAAGCTTCATCTTCCTCCTCCTTCCCCTGCCTCCAGATACTCCTGTCCCTAGATCCAGCCACATGGCAGCTTTGAGCTCACACCTCAACTCATGCAAAGGGAGTGCCCTGAGACATTTTCACTGCTGCAGCATGGGCCTGCTCAAAATTTGAGCTTGATGGCAGCTGGACTGGCAACTGGGGCTTGTGGTACTAAATACATATGCCAACTGACCAGGGGTGGAAAGCAGAACAAGAAGACACCGGCTTACTCATAAAGCATTAATCCTACCTACAGAAAGTTTAGAAAATACAGAAAACTGTAAGAAAGAGAATAAAAATAAGAAACCAATAGTTACCCTCCTTGTCTTTTCTTTCTATGCATGAATGTGTGTGTGTGTGTTTAACATTACTGTGATCACACTGTATATGTTGTCCTGGAATTATTTTTTTCAGATGCATGGCAGGTTAAGACTTTTACTAGTCAGTGAAAATGCTTCCTAAACATTCTATTAATGGAATGTTTCATAATAACCTAATATAATAATCATAACCTCCTTTTTTTGCTGCCCTTTCATGTGGCAGGTATGAAACTTAACTCAGATATTAAAGAAATATTAGAATTTTTTATGTTGGCATTTTCTTAAAAACAACCCTGTGTTGTCTCCAAGATGGCAGGGCATCCTATCGCAGACATTTGTGGGTAGTGACAAGGTTCTGGGGTTAAACATTACCAAGGTAAGGGGGTATTTTTCTATAGTTGTTAAAACCATGATACCCATTGTACAGGTTTCTGTGAACCTTTCACTTGGCCAGTTAGGCAGCTTGTGTGCCATAGTTGGCAGAGAGGGGATCGAAATTTGGTGAGACTGGGATCCCTGGGCAGGACCCGGTCTCCTAAGGGTATCACGCAACCATTGACATTGAATTCCTCCTCTTTTCTCAAGGCTGTTGGGGAGCAGGCCAGAGTTCCTGTCTGCTCAAGGGACCCAGAGACCTCTTCTTTCTCCCCTCTAGTGGTGGTGGCTTAGAGGATTTTCTTTTTAGGTTGAAGGAAATCCCTCCCTCCCCAAATTCTGTTCTTCACCATGGACTTAGGGTTTTGGGGTAAAAAACCCCACAAACTTTCTCTGAGGCAAGGAAGTATAGATTTGGCTTGATTAAGAAAGGGAAAGTGGAGAACACAGAGATGAGAAATAAATTAGTACCCTGGTTCTTAAGTGGGGTTCCCTAAAAGGAGAGCCTGAAATGGAGATTTTTATGAAAGTGATTTATTGAGGGCATATTCTTAGGTGAAACCTGTATAGAAGTGAAGGGAGCAGCATAGAACAGAGGGAGAAACTAGGCAAGCATGTAGTTCAGCTAAAGTTTAGCTTCATACTGAGCCCATGAACTGTGGACAGGGAATGGACTCACCTGAGCCAAGGAAGCCAGGCTTTTGTATCCACTGACTGTAAGCCAGTATGTATGGGTAGGGTGTGAGAGGAGAGAAGCTTTAACTCCTCAGATATCCTGGACAAAGTGCTTTGACAAGGGCACAACTATGAATCTTCAGCAGCCAACAATCCTAGCAGATAGGGGATGGACATACTGGGCCAGTAAATGGAATCTGGATAGGGCACCAGCAGCATCTATTATATCTGTTAATACGAATAACTAGCCAATCTGCTTTTTACAATGAAAATGTGCTTCTTATCTATGTGCCCAACACCCCACCAGGAGGCTTAATTTCAGTGTTACTAGCTGTGGAGTCTTTTCATGTATGCCGTCTATCAAGAAATGGGTAGTTTCTCCATAAACAAAAGGAAAAGAGGAGAGTGTTTGTGCTTCTCTGATCTCCTAGGGGTTGTCTCAGACAGTCTCCCCGTCAGAGGTTAGTTTTCTCCCTTTAACCTAGAATCAAATTTCCCCCTTCACTGTATAAACTTCAGCGAGGGACTGTGTGACACACAAGTTAGCACCTAGTGAAAACTGGTGTTTTGCCTGGAATGAGATTAGAGACTAGTACAAAGACTGAAGGAAGTTTATACATAGAATGTGTGGCTCTGGACCATTTAGAACAAGTTTTGGCAGGTCTTAAAATCGACCGCCACATACCTTTCCTCTGAAGTTTGAAGGGCAGGCATCATTTACTTTAGGGGTGGTGAACAAGTTCGACACAAAGAGCCAAAATTTTAAACTGTGAGAGTCAGAGAGCCACACCACGCAGTGACCTGCCAAAACAGACAAACACTCACACAAAAGCATATAATTTTTAATAATAATATATTAAACATATAATATAACATGCTCAGTCAGGTGTTTTTTGTTACCT
>CAUYPK010003715.1:0-29893 GCA_963574355.1 Loris lydekkerianus | reverse complement strand
TTTGAGATACTGTGGGAAATGGCTATGAGAATACAGAAAAGCTCGAAAATTGAAGTGGGGGGGGGGGGGAGGAAGAAAGCCGTGATTAAGTCTTATCCTGGCCCTGCAACAGGACAAATACAGGCCCCGGGGGAGGCCAGTCTCACCTCCTGCGTCATGTGGGGCTGGTGCACGGGCAGGTGGACGTGTCAACTTCCATGCTCCAGTTCCCCTCCAGAAAACATCTACCCCTTGGGCATTTCTAGGATCCACAGGTGTGTGCCCTCTTAGGAGACACAGTTCTGAAGAGGACTCCCTGAAAGTGGGCTCGAGGCCATTTCACTGGGAAATTCTGGAGTTCCAGGTGGAGTATGGGGTGAGGTGTGGACCCCAGGTAGGGCCATCACTTTGTCCCCGAGAGAGCCTCAGTCTCTCTGGAGAGGTGCGGACAGAGGAGGGATAGGGTGGAGCCAGGGTAGGAACCCCAAAGGCCCGGAGGTCTGAAGGCTGAACTTCAGTGGGGGACAGAGACTCCTATATGCCAAGGAAATAAACACAGTCACTACTTGACCCTCCAGAAACAATTTCTACATAGGTATAAGAATGTAAATACTGCTTGCTGATTTGACTAAATTTGTGTTTTTAGAAACATGATAAGTGGGAGAGTTATAGGTAAAGCGTGAAATCCCAAACTATCATGACAAGAAGCTGAGCGATTTCAAATTGAAAAATAACCATATCAACACCTATATGTTTCTTTTGTAAAAACTTGGAAGTCAAAAGCAGAAGTAAGGACTAAGAATTGAAAGTTGATGCCATTAGGGGAAGAACCAAGGGTTGGAGGCAGGAGATGACAGTATTTTATGCGTTTTCTATTAAAGAGAAAACATCCATGCATATCTTTATTTAGAAGGTACAGTTTTTGTACTTATTATTTGTTACATCTGTATTCTGGTTATCTTTTGTTGTAAAACAAATTACAAAACTTAGTGGCTTAAGATAATCACCTTTTATGTAGTAGGTGTAATTCAGGCAGGGCTCAGATCAACAATTTTGTGTGCTACGTGGAATTGAGAGGGGCTAATGGGTCAGAGTCAGCTGGGTGATGAGTCTTTAGGGGGGGTCTGGGATGGCCTTACCTGAGTGCACGTCTGGAATCTGTGCATGCAGGTGGGCAGACTGGGCTCGGTTTGGACCCTTGGTCTGAGCATCTCTACATGTGGTCTCTCTCATACTGAGGGTCTCAGGGAACTTCCATGGAAAAAAATCTGTTATAGCTCAGGACTCCCAGAGACAGCAGTCCATGATGGCCCAGCAACAAAGATTTCTTATGAACTAACCTTGGAATTCTCAGTCCACCACTTCTACCACGTTCTGCTCAAGCAAGTTTATAAGGCCAGCCCAGGCTCAAAGACAGAGAAATTTTCTTTTCCTTTTCTCTTTTCTTTTCTTTTCTTTTCTTTTCTTTTCTTTTCTTTTCTTTTCTTTTCTTTTCTTTTCTTTTCTTTTCTTTTCTTTTCTTTTCTTTTCTTCCGAGTCAGTCTCACTCTGTTGCCCTGGATAGAGTATCATGGCATCATCACAGCTCACAGCAACTTCAGACTCCTGGGCTGAAGTGATCCTCTTGCCTCAGCCTCCCAGATAGCTGGGACTACAGGCACCCACCACAATGCCTGGCTAGTTTTTCTATTTTTAGTAGAGATGGGGTCTTGCTCTTGCTCAAGCTGATCTCAAACTCCTAAACTCAACAATCCACCTGCCTTGGCTTCCCAGAGTGTTAGGATTACAGGCCTGAGCCTGTGGTAGGACAGAGGAGTTAATTAGACTGGGAGTAGCAGCAAAGGCTTTGTGGCCATCTTTGATTTCTCTTATCTATCTTGCTTCTCCCAAGGATTTGAGATAGCTTATTTTTTTAAGTGATAAAAATATTAAAAGTTTTTTTTTTAATCAGGAAATTAGAAAATATGTTCTGGCCCTGCCTACCTTTTCAGCTGCTTTTGTTTGCATCACTGCTCCAGATCCTGTCCCCCCATACCATGATGAATAGAAGTAAATACAAGAGATCTGATCTCACTCTTGCTGTAAGTGAGAGAAGGTAAGTGTCCAATGTCACACTTTCAGTGTCATGCCGGCTGCAGGAGTTTTGCAGATACTCTTTCATCAGATTAAGAAAGTTCATTTCTGTTCCTAGTTTGCACTCATAAATTTTTAACATTATTTCTGAAAATGGTGTGTGTACAACCTTTTAGCAAAGGCTAAAGAACTAAACAATAAAAGATGACTCTGGTAGTCATGGGGGAGGATGAATCCAGGCGATCAGCTTACAGGCATGGAGGCCAGGAAACGGGAGGGGAGGTGTGGGGGAGAGGGAGCAAGGGGCCACCGGGTGCCTAGACAACTCAAGTTCTAGGGGACTGAGGAGTCGCTTGAGGACAGCAACACCACAAGGCAGGAGGCAGGCATCCTGGGCTGGCCATGAGTGAGATGTGGGTGTGAAGGCTCAGTCCTGCCCGGACTGTGGCTGCTGTGGTGGCTGGGCGAGCCCCTCCAAGGTCTTCCTGACTGTCACTCAGGCACCTTCATGGCAGCTGGGGAAGGGCCCAGTGTTTTCATGGCAATGGGGCGAAGAATTCCAGGAAAGGAGAAAGAAAACCACAAAATCAAATCTGGCTCTGAAATAAAAATAGCCAATAGTTGAGATTTTTAAGAAAGGGGAAAAACAAAAACAGCATTTGCTGCATGAGTCACACCAACTTCTCCCAATTACCAGCTTTTAGGCTCGAGATAAAGCTTCTGATAGAGACAGAGGAGGCTTGGCATGTTGGTGGTGGCAAGAATGCTGAGCTCTGGGTCCTCCTGCCAGCCCCACGTTTGGCTTTATCCTGAGGAAATAGTTGCCCTCCCTGCCCAGGACTTTATTGCTCCCCTGGCATATGGAGCCAAGGAGGACTGGCCCATGTAATGTCCCTGTGGGCCTCAGTTTTCCCCTCTGCAAAGTGAGGCGACTGGACTGACTTCTTGCTTTGACCTGTTTACAGTATTGTTTGGAAAAAGTGTCCGAGGTCGCTATGGCTCTCTCTCCAGCACTTGCACCATTCTGTTACATTTTATAGGTATGTTCTTTTGTCAATAGACTACAGAAAGAACTCTGAACCCTGGCAGGCGTCCCCATTCAGAAGACTGGATGGAAGTTTTGACTGGGGCGATAACTCAGGCATCTTATGAGTTTGGAGGAAGGGAGATGCTGTCTGTGGGCAGGACTGGGCTGGAGGACTTTTAAGGAGGAGGCTTCAAGCTTGGAGATGACCACTTGCCTAGACTGCAGGAGAGGGTGCCCAGACGCAGGGAGATGTTCCAGATAACTCCAACAGAACTCCCTGCCCCATCATGACGTCAGGACAAGCTTGGTAGCAATTTCCCCCAAATCCAGGTCTGCACTACCTTGCTACAGTCACACCTGCCCTTTCTCCATCATGCGTGAGCTCTGTAACTTCCTAGGGTGCTCAGGTAATTGGTGTAGGAGAGAGCTCATGTGGTGCAGGGAGATCGTGGCCATTATTTCACTCAAAGAGCACTCAGTTGGGACTGAAGAATCTCCCAGACCCTTGGTCAGTCTCAGGCCATCCTGCTGAGCTGAGCACACTTGGAGTATAAAGTCACAGACGCCATGTTCACTGCAAACACTGCCCTCAGGACCCAACCCCTGCAGGCTGCCATTCTATAGAGACATGTGCACACAGGGCTGGAGGCACTGCCCTTGCTGACAAGGGGCAAATACATAGTGGTTGAGAGGCTCCTTATAGCCTGGAGCTGGACTTTCAGGGTTTGAATCCTGCCTCTGCCTCTTACCAGATGAGTGATGGCAAGTAGGGTCCTACAGGAAACAGATGTTTGAGCAGAATTTGCAGAAGGTGTGACTTACAGAGGTGTGCACAGAGGTGAGGGGACCCAAAAAGGATGGGGCAGCCCCAGAGACGCCTACAGAAGGGACCAGAGGGACTGGAGCCCATGAGGGAAATGGTGATGGCTGGAGCCCTGGGAGAGAGACTGAGGGCAGGAGCTGTGGCAGAGGTAGAGGAAGGTTGCCCCTTCCTGCTGTCAGTGCCCCGTGAGCTGAGTCAAACTAGGAACCAGAGGACCAGGGAGCAGGTAAGGCTGTGTGTAGAATCAGCCTCTGGGCACAACGCAGGGGGAAGAAAGGTTGAGGGTGGCTCTGGAGGGCAAAGACCAGCACACACGATCGTCCTGTGCCTCAATTTCCTCATTTGTAAAAAATGGTAATGATAATAAAACCTATGGCATAGAGCTATTGTCAGAACTGAATGAGCCAATCCATCAATCAATCTGTCTATCATCTATCTGTCCACTCATGCATCCTCCATCTCTTCTTCCATCCATCTATGTATCCATCCATCTGGTGTTTGGAACGGGGCCTGGCACATAGGCGTGATGTATAAATGTTTGCTGTTACCCATGCCCTTACTGGGCTCCCACACACATCTGCTCCCTTTCCTCAGGCACCCAAGTTTCCTTTCTCTCTTTTATTCCAATCAGCTCCCTGCTGGCTCAGGAAGGGCCTAATAATCAATTCTCACTAAGGTGTATAGCTGATAATGGCTTCAGGGCCTACCCTGCCCAGCACCCTGCATTGGGGAGGAAGCACTGCTCCCTGCTCAGGGCCAGAAGCTCAGGCTTGTGCAGCCTGCCCCTCCTGCCCTGAGCAGTGATGACTGGCAGGGAGGTGCTGGGAGTGTGGGGGCTGCCAGTGGCCACAGTGGAGAGAGGGGCTGAGCTGTTAGCACCTGACTGCAGAGGTGGCCAAGTACCGCCTGCCAGCTACTTGCCATTTCTGGAGAAGCCAGCTGTCATGAGCCTGGGCAGCTCCTCTGTGTGAGGCCCCTCAAAGCCAAGGCAGAGCACTTGCAGGACCCTGGTGTCAAGGTGTCCTAGAGAAAGGCCCAGCCCCAGGCTCCCCAGGAGGCCGGTTGTGAGTCCAGGATTTGAACAAACAGGCCCGACCCCCTAGAAAGGTCCTTTCTTCATTCTCCATCGTTTACTCTGAACTTTACCCTGGCGAGGCCAGAGACATCCCTGGGTGGATGCCTGACTTCACCACTTGGCCCTGAAGCAGCTCAGCCTGTCAGCCAGAAGGAAATGTGTGACCCAGAGAGGGTTCAAGTGTGACTCAGGCTGAGATGTGGATTCTTCCGGATGCTGAAGCCCCTCCTGTTCTCAGCTCTGTTTGCCAGTTGTGACCCTCTCTCCTGGCCCAGTGGCCTCGGCCATGACTCTCTCTCCTGTTTCCACCTATAGAATTTCCCCACAAAGTGAGACTTTAGCTGACCTCAGAATGCCCCTCTCTCCACCCAATAGTCTGAACCCCTGCAGGTCATCGGTCATATGCTCTGGGACGCACATGTGAGCTGATTGTTTATACCGTGTTTGCTCACAATAGCAACAAGCATCCCCTCTTCCGCAGCCCTTTGATGGGCAGACGCTGTCACAGTGGGAGGGGCTGCAGAGTAGCTGGTGGCAGAAAGCATTCAAAACACGAGCTTAGGCTCATGAAAGCATCTGGAAAGCAGGCTCAGACTCCAGAAAATACTTAAAAAAAGAAAAAAAAAACCCAATTAAAAAGAAAACAAACAAGCTGAGGCTCAAGCTCTTTCCCCAGTTCGTGACTCATTTGCACAAATAGGCCTTGCTCTGCAATGTCAGGGTCATCCTCTCTGCCACATCTCCACCTCATGACCTTTTGTGACCCCAACACAGCACTGCTCATAGCCCAGGGGTCCCAGATTTCAAGGCTTAGGTATGGAGGCTGCAGGGTGTTTAGGATCTTACAAACACAAATGAAATCTCAGGACATTAAAATCGAGAGATTCTTAGTTTTGCATGAATGTGCACTTTTCTTGTGGTCTGAGCAATCGTCAGATTCCGTAAGGGGCCCCATACTAGTCAGCATAGGCAGGTAATGCTGTGACAACAAACGGTCCCGGTGGTGAACTTGGAGAGCCACTGGTTGGAATCTGTTTTCTGTCCCTGTTCTCCTTCCTTAACATCCAGCTGGCCATCTGCGTAAGGGCAAACTAAACAACAAAAGCCAAACATAACCCAATGGTTTTATTAAATTATCCCTTATGTGGTGGGCATGCAAAGAACCTGGGATTTTTTGGAGTATCATCTCATTTGATCTTGTGAGGTAGAGGAGGGAATCAAAGTTCACAGAGGGGAGTGACTTGTCTTAAGTCACTTGGCTAATTGTCCAGTCAGATGCTGGGTTGAGATTTAAACCCAAGCTCACCCCAGGGGCTACAGTGACTGAACCCAACAACATTTCCAACCACATTTCTACTAATTCTAGCATTTGTACCATGATTTTGAATTTATGTAGCATTGTTATTTATTTGGAAAATATTTGCTGAGCTCCTCCTGTGTGCTGGGCACTAGACTGGACACTATGGCTTAGGGCCCAGGGAACAAGGCACAGGGAAGGGTAGAGGATGGGCTGGGAGTGACACGGAGAGAACCCTGGGCCAGTGACGGATGAGGAGACAAGGCTTTGACTGGAGGCAATGGCACCTGGTGGGGGATTCAGGCTCTGCAGCAGAGTGGCCAGACCATTCATGAGCCTTCCATAGCAGACTAAGTGATTATGCCTCTGAGGTGGGGGTGAAGCCCCCTGAATTCTGGAGACATCTTCATACCACTGAGTCTGAACTGTACTTTTTTTTTTTAACTGTGGAATCACATTCACCATTTTGTTACCAAAAACATGGGATTGGTTCAGAGAAGATGTTCCCCAAGTGTTTACCCAATGAAAGAGTTAGGGAGTAAATGAATGACAGGATGATTGAATGGATGGTGACTGAAGGTGGGCAATCCCATTCTACTCTCTGGGCCTCAGTTTCCTCATCTGTCTATCAAGGTGATGTCTAAGGGCTTCTTCCCTAGTGACATCTAATGATTCATATGCCAGCAGTGTGCCTGTGTGGTTGAAAGCTCTACTGTCCATGTTGGACGCGGCAGAGCTCATGTGGCAGTCCCTGGAGCTGACTTCTGTATTGTCTGAGTGATTTTGCCCCAGAGACAACTGTTTGCGCTGTTTGTGTGGGCACCAGGCCCAGCAGCATTGCTGGATTCCCCAGGGCCAGGACTCATAGTGACATGCAGACAGGCGTGACTCTAGGAATACACAGGAAATGCTTTTTCCCAAATACCTCTCCTGCTGCCACCATTTGTGATTTATTCCACTGGATTCAGCACTGCCCTTTTCTGCTGTGGGTCATTTGTATAAATGCTAAAATCCTTGGCAGAGTGATGGACCTCTTAAATACAGTTCAATTCTTGATCACGTTTTAGTCTCTGCAAGAGTGACTGGGGTAGATGCAAACTACTGTTTTCAAACTTTTAAAAATTATTTTACTGATACATAATACATGCACATATTTTCTGAGTATGTGCTATAATTTGTTAAATTCACATGGTGTGTAAAGATCCAATCAGATGAATTTAAACATTTTTCTTTATGCTAGAAATGTTCAAATTATTCTCTTCTAATTTAACACCCACAATAGATTAATGTTAATTATAGTCACCCTTCTCATCTATCCAACACCAAATCTCATTTCTGCTCAGTGTATTTGAACCCATTAATTAACTCTCTTCTTCCTGTTCTCCCCTCACCCTTCTTGGCCTCTGGTAACCACCAATCTACTCTCCATCTTCATGAAATCTATCGTTTTGCTCTCACATATGAGTGAGAACATGAAATATTTGTCTTTCTGTGCTTGGCTTGTTTCATTTAATATAATGACCTCCCGTCCCATCTCTCTGGCTATAAATGACAGGATTTCACTCTTTTTATGGCTGAATAATTTTCCATTGTGGATAGGTACTACCTTTCTTTATCTGTTCATCTGTTGGTGGGCACTTAGTTCTAGTCTATAACAACTCCTCATTGAGCATTTATCATGTAACACACTTTGCATACATCACTTACTTTAGCCCTTGCTCCAGCCCTAGGAGATACGTCTTTTTGGACTCATTTTACAGGAGGAAATTGAACCAGAGAGGCTGAGACATTTTCCCAAGGTGACATAGTTGCATCTCTCCTGCCTGAACATCTGCTATGCTACAACTCCCTGACTTGTGTGGGTTTCTATCTAGTGAAGAGGAACGTGTGGAATTGACGCTATGTGGAGGTAGGGGCAGGGAGCCCTTGGTGGGGGGAGCATGGGGGAGCCAGGTATGGGTGACCAGGAAGGTAAGGAGATTTTATCCCAGCTGGCTTTTGAAGGGTGGATAAGATTTTCTATACTGAGAAGGAAAGAGAGCAATAAAGCCTGGGAAAGTGACTAGAGCTAAGCTAAATGTAAGTTGTCTGTTGGCACTGGGGTGGGTGAAGAGTACAGCAAATGGAAGAAGAGGTGTGACTGGCGTGGCCCAGGACATGGGAGGCGATGGGGAGCCAGTGAAGGTTTCTGTGGAGTGAGAATCAGTGAGGTCTGTTTTAAAATACCCCCCCCTCCTAAAAAAATGTCACAGATCAGAGGGGGCTAAAGTGGCTTGATAACTAAGTATAATAAGGCATCCTGGATGGGTCCTGGAATGGGGAAAGGATGTTAGGTACAAAGCTAATGGTGTCGTAATAAGTGTGGAGTTTAGTTGAAAGTAACTTGCTGATGTTGGTTCAGTAGTTGTGACAAATCTATCAAAGCAGGTTAACAATAGGGAAAGTGGGGAGAAGGGTCTATAGCAGAGTGTTTTTCAACATTTTTTATATAACGGCACACTTGAACCTATAGTTGAACTTCTGTAGCACACTTTAATTATGTTGATCAAAAAAAGTAAAAAAAAAAAAAAAAAAACCACGGGGCTTTGAACTTCTTTCAAAAATAATTTAATGATCTTTAAAATGTTTATGGCACACCTAAGATCCTCTCACTCCACATCATTGCGTCACAGCACGCTGGTTAAAAATCACTGGTCTATGGGACATCTCTGTACTATCTTTGCAACTTTGTTGTAAATCTAAAACTATTCTCAAATAAAACATTCATTTAAATAAAAAGTAAATTTAAGTAAAAGAAAATGCTTCCTCTACAGCCAATGTGGAGGATGGAGTCGAGTGTAGGTGTAGGTCTGACTAGGGGAAGGGTGTGTGTGGGAGGAGTCAGGGTGATGGGGCCAGAAACGGGACACGTACAAGGGTGGCACCTGGGTGGATGTGAGGGTGAGCTTGAGGCCCAGTTAAAGGTGATACTCCTGTCCCCAGTCCAGTGACAGGCACGGAGGAGATTTCCTGAGAGGAGGAATGAAGTTGCTGTACACCAACCTGGGTAGCTTAGGGAGAGGGAAATGTACAGGCCCGACACCACTCTGAGCTTGCCCATGTTCTGCTCATGCTGCTGTCCATTGGGTAGCCAGAATCTTCTCAATGAAGGACCAGGATTTCCAGTTCAATGAAGACCAGTATTTTGGTCTATACCCTGTTCAATGAGACAAGTCCCTGGAGCATGTGCTATTTGCAAAGTGCTATAAAAGCCTTGAACACTTACTTTGCATTTTTATCTTTATCTCACTGTAGACCAGTAAAACACAGTGTGTGGACCAGTACTAGTCCACTTTAAACCCTGTAACTATTTGAGAGTTAAGGACTATAATTATCGATTTACAGATGACAAAATAGAGACTTGAAGAGATGGATAAGGTATCTGAGGGCTCATAGAACTTGTATGTTTCAGAAAGCAAGGATTTGCTCTGTGGTCTGACTACCTCTAGAGGCCATGCTCCCACTGCCTCTGCGAGCTGTGGCAGCCCTGTCGCCTGGCTCCCACCTCTTGCCTTGTAGCTTGTTTCCAATCCCTTCTTTACTCCTCTCCCCTAGAGGCTGAATCATGGGTTGCTTTGACTCAAGAAAAGGAGGATGTGGAGGGGAGTGTCTAGAATAGCCTTTGCCAGTGGTGACCTCATGATGGCCTGTCTCCCTGGGGCCCAGAGACCTCTGGCTTTGGAGACCTTGTAGAGTGGCCAGGAGTACTGACCCTGACACTGAGAAGTCTCTGCCACTGACAGAATGGAAAGGGAGAAAGTTCACACAGGGTACCATGCAAGGACAGCTCCTTCAGTGAACCCAGGCAGCACGTAGCAGCAGCTACTTAAGACAACGGAAAGACTGGAGCACCCATCACATGCCAGACAAAGAGCTACGTGCGGAGATAGTAATTTGTGTTCACTTTTGCTCTGTGGGAGAATCAGGAGGATGAGGTCTATCTAGTTTTTTTTTTCTTTCTCCTTTAGTTTTCTTCCACTCTTGAGACTGGATTTTGGATCTCTTTCCTCAGAGATGTGGGCAGGGATGAAAAGGATGTGGGGTGGAAGCAAACTCCTTTTCAGGCTTCTGAGAAAGCCTAGGCTTATGAAGGGGACGGTGCCAGAGAAAGACACAGGTGGCGCCTCTGCAGGTGATGGGGCAACAGAGCGAGGGAGAGTCTCCAGCCTGGGGAAAGGGCTGGCAGATGTCTGTGGGTGTGTAAGTTGGGGACCCTTCCTGGTCCACTGCCTGGGGCAATGGCTGTGCTAAGTGCCTTTAAAGGCTTCTAGCCTCTTCAAAATTTTATTCATCAAATACTCACCAAAACTCCACTGTGTGCCTGCATGCACTTAGGTTCTGGGGATACAGAGATAAATGAGGTAGACTTTTAGAAAATAACATGTTTCTTGCACACTTTACAGAGGCAGAGTCTACCTTCTGGCTCTTGGCTACAATCACTCCTCCTTTTTTTCCTGAATTCTCCCTTTTAGCCTCAGCTGGCATGTCCTGTTAAACAGCAAAGGCACAGTCTCTTGTTCAAAGACTTGAGACTCAGTGGCTCCATTTCAGCAAAGGAAAGAGTGCAAACTCCTTGTCAGGGTGTGCAAGGTCTTTAGAATAGAATGAACAGGGTCATTACTGCTCACACACACTCCTCGGCCTCTGCAGGTGTACACTTCCCCCTTCCTCCCTGTGCGTCTCTCTCAAGCTCTTGCCCTTCCGGGGTCACTCGCCAGCACATCTGGTCTGCTTGCTTCATGCCCTGGCAGCGCACGTCACTCCTTACTATCTAGTCTCTGCTCCTTTCCTCATACTACCTCTGCCCCAAATGAGTTTTGGATTTTCCATTTCTCTGTATATTGAAATCTTTTTAATCTCTTAAATCCCAGCTCACATGTCACCTCCACTGGGAAATCTACTCTAATTCCCATGGTCAGAGGAATGCTTGCCTACTCTCTATTCCCAGCCAACTTGACTTCCATATGCTCATTATAATCTCCTAATGCCTGGCCAACACCTTCCATTTCTTCTACAAGACACACTGCTAGTAGGCTAGTTTCTAGTTGGCCCTCACACTCTGTTCCCACCAGTGTAGAGTCTGCTCATCAAGGCCGTATATTAGTCAGTGCTCTCCACAGAAACAGCCCTAGTAGAATTGATTGATTGATTGATGATTGATTATGAGCAATTGGCTGACCCAGGAAAGCCAGTGGTTTGATTCAGTCCAAGTCCAACAGCCTGAGAAGTGGGAGAGCCACTGGTGTACATCTCAGCCCGAGAGGCATGGAAGACGAGATGAGACAGCCCAGCTCAACAGGCTGGCAAGAAACAGTAAGGGCAAATTCCTTCTTCCTTCACATTTTAATCTGCTATTCAGGCCCTCAACAGATTGGATGGTTCCTGCTCACATTGGGAAGGGCCATCTGCTTTACTGAGTCCACTCATTCATATGCCGACCTCATCTGGAAACACACATATGGACACCTTCACAAATAATATTGAATCTGGGCCCCTGGGCCAGTCAAGCTGACACAAAATTAACCACCCCATGCCGTTGTTCTCAAATCTGATTATTTGCCTTGTTCTTGTTGTTGCCCAGGATGACAGATCTTGGCAGGCTTACCCCCTAACCAGTTCAGACTAGAGCAGGAGGACAGAAGACTTCAAAGGAGATGGTTCTAGGAAAGAAGAACCTAAGCTTACCCAGTGTATTTATTTATTTATTTATTTATTTATTTTTTAATTAAATCATAGCTGTGAACACTGATATGATCATGGGGCATCATACACTAGCTTCATAGACATATTTAAATCAATAGAGCAATGTTTATAGTTCTAGCTGAAAGTTGGGGGCTGAATTAATCTTAGGTTCATTTGTTTCTTAAGTAAACAAATGAAAGGGAAAAGTAATTTTTCAACTGCTGGAAAAAAAAAAAGCAAAAGCTGTTCAAAACAAAGAAGATATAATCATAATACTTTGGGGGTAAGCTGTGAACAATATTTATTAATCATAATCATGTCAATATTGAATGGAAATTTAAGTAAAAGTTTTGATAGAATCATATTGAAAAGATGGGAGCTTGGGAAGTGTGTGTGTGTGTGTGTGTGTGTGTGTGTGTGTATTATGATTAGGGGAGAAGTCTAAGACGGCTGAATTGTCATCTTTGATAGTTAATGGCTAATGTCTAAAATGGAAAAATCAAGAATTAAAGTTGAAGACATACTTACACTCCCATGTTGATTAAAGCATTACTCACAATAACCAACCTATGTCGTAGGGGAGAACATGTAATTTCATTTCTTTACTTCATAGATTCTTAGTTGAGAGACCCTTCCTTGAAAATGAAAGTCAGATTAAAAAGAAAAACCCAGTAGAGGTTTACTGACACGTGCTGTACCCATCAGATGGGAGGGGCCCCAGTTCAAAAGTATTTCTCTCTCAAGGCAGAGGCTTAGGAGCCTTACTTAAATCAGTTTTTAACAAACAACCATGAATCCTATAGTGAGTCACAAGACAAAGAAGAGGGCATCTTCGGGCTTCTAAAAGGTGGGAAAGCGTGGGAAGGTAAATTTATGGAAGGGTAAATCCCACTCTTTTTTTATAAATTACTAACAGAGTAGATTTTAGGTGTTCTCACTGCAAAAATATAAGTACGTTAAACAGCTTGATTTAGCCACCCCACAATGTATACATATATAAAATTCATGTTGTATACCATGAATATATACCATTTTTACTAGTCATTTAAAAAACAAATGGAGTCAAAAGAACAAAGGAAAAATAAAAAATCAGAATGATGCTTTTTATATAGAAACATGAAGGTAAATACAAAACCGAAAGTGTTGGAAATGGTTGCCTCTGGGGGATGGGGAGGGGTGGATCCGGAGACTGCTGTTTTTGTTATAATTGTCATAGTACTATTTATCATTTTGAAACCAAGCACATACATTGCTTTGATTAAAATCAAAATTAAAATTAAAAAAATCAAAAGTAGAAAAAAGACACGTTGACTGCTGTTCTTTCCAAATAGCAGACCTGAAACCTGTGCCTGGCTCCCACCAGGAAACAGGGCAGAAGCTCAGCCCTTGGGAAGCAGGGAGCATTTATTCCTCAGGGAAGATATCTGGAGAATCTGTCCCCACACAGCTGCAGTGTCTGGAGGTGGTTTATTTTCATGGCTCAGAAGCACAGGGTAATCTGGCTCCTTATTAAATGACATGTCTCCATTAGGTGGATGCATGGTGGAAGGCATTAGGTGGAAGGATGTTTGGGGAACACTTGCAGGCCAGGGTGAGGGTGTTTGTTTTTCCTCTGAGACCCAGACGCTTCTGGTAACCATTGTTCCCAAGTGTGGTTTTTTGAAAACTCATTCTTTGCAAATTCCACAGCAGCCCAGACTGATTCGTCCGTCTAGGAATTTGAGGGGCCAAGAGCAGAAATAACATTTTATAGGAGAAGGGGGATCAAAGCCAACAGGCTCTTTGCAGAATCCACCCAGGTCTTGCACTTTCAGGATCACACCTCATTAACAGCAGCCCAAGCCTTACCAGGTTGGTTTTTAATAAGCTGCCCTTCAGTGCGCTCTGGCTTTTTGTCAACGTTTTCCAGGCAAACTGCTGTTTGTCCTGGAGTTGGGATGAGTCTCCAGTGAGCCCAAAATGGGACCCAAGTCCCCCCATACAAGAGGTCTTCTGCTTCATCTGCCAACATATATGGCTATTCTTTCTTGATGTCCCTTTCTCCCTTTAGGTAATTGCTTAGATTCTCTAATACTTTACAGGCCATAAAGAACCTCATTCAGCCTATCTAATATCAACACAGGATGGGCAAGGATTGTTGATTCCGTTTTACAGGTGGCAAAACTGAGGCTGGAGAGGTTTGGGGATGATCATGCAGCTAGAAAGTCCAGAGCTGGGAATTAAACCCAGGTTTCCCAAGATCTCGACCAGCATTCTTTTCTCGACACCAGACACCTGAAGGTCCCAGCCCCAATCTTGATGCACATTCACCCCAGCATTGCAGCTGGGGTAGCTCACCTGACTGCCTGCCTTAGATGGAGCCAGGTCTCCAGCCCTCTCAAGCTCCTGCCCCCTCCCCAACCTTGTCCTCTTTTCTAGAGCCTGAGTTTCAACTATAGCTATCACATGGACAGAGTCTGAAGCTAACTCACTCTAGAGGGTGAATGAATGCCCTTCAGTCCTTCCCAGGTCAGAGCAGACAGAGCCCTAGATTCAATGTTAGGGTACAGATCCCAGCTCTGCAACTTGACAGCGATGGCCTTGGTAAAACCTTCAGGCCCTCTGGGCCTCAGTATCTTCTTCTTTGAAATGAGGGTAGTAATTTCCACCTCTACAGGATCTTTATAGATCGGATAACCAAAACTATGTCAACTGTATAGAAGAGATTACTAATATCACCAATAATAATACCTGTCTTAGACCTCGCCTCTTTCCTATGAAAGATGTGTCATTCTCCCTACTTCATGGGTGAGAATACTAATGCCTGAAAATAGTATTTGACTTGTCCAAATGTTACCAAACCCATGGGGTATTGGGTGGGTGGGGGGGGAGATCTGATCTGGTTCTAATTAATCCCTGCACAGGAAGCCAATTACTGAGACAATAAGGATTTGTCAAGGAAGAAAGGTAATTTATTACAGACAATGTCAGCAGGGAGAGGAAAGAAATTCCTCAAATCCATCGCCCCAATCAACTTCAGGTAAAGGGTTCAGGAGGGTGGGTACACGAATCCAGGCAGGTTGTGTTGAAAGCAACATGTGCAGGAAATCTAATTCAGAAGTCCCAGGTTAGGGATGGATAGTTACCCTGCAAAGAGTCTGCTGTTTGGATTAATAAATTGTGGTATATGTACACCATGGAATATTATGCAGCCTTAAAGAAAGATGGAGACTTTACCTCCTTTGTGTTTACATGGATGGAGCTGAACATATTCTTCTTAGTAAAGTATCCCAAGAATGGAAGAAAAAGTATCCATTGTACTCATTCCTACTATGAAACTAATTTAGGGCTTTCACATGAATGCTGTAACCCATTTGCAACCTAGGAATAGTGGGAAGGGGGAAAGGGAGGGGAGGGAGGGGGGAGGTATGTTGAAGGAGGGGGATTGGTGAGAATACACTTGCGGTGCATCTTACAATGGTATATGTGAAACTTAGTAAATGTGGAATATAAATGTCTTAACATAATAACTGTGAAATTGCCATGAAGGCTATGTTAACCAGTGTGATATAAACGTGTCAACCAGACTGTGAAACTAGTGTATGATGCCCCATGATCATATCAATGTATATAGCTATGATTTAATTTAAAAAAAAAAAACAGTTTGTTCTTTCCCTGTCTTCTCTTGACCTTGGCCATTGCTTCGTTTCCATTTCTTTTAAGATCTTGTGCAAACATATTATAAAGGTGTTGATTTGTGAAAGATGGTTAAGTTTTAGTTTGTTTGTTTGTTTGTTTTAATATGTTGGTTTTTTTAAGTCTAGACCAAAAGACCTTTAGGAGAGATAAAATCACTTTCCTTCCTTCCTTCCTTCCCTCCCTTCTTCCTTTCTTCCTTTTTTCATTCCTTCCTTTTTTCCTTCCTTCCTTTTCTTTCTTTTTCTTTCTTTTTTTGAGACAGATATTGACAGCCTAGTGCTTAGGATATCTTACCATATAAATACCCCCATCCTTCAGGAGCTTACGTTGAATAAGGGGTGAGAGGAAGAGGTATAATAGGGGGAAAACAATAAACACAAACACATAAATATGTAAGAAACCACATGAAAATGTGGCATGTGCTTTGAGAAAATAGGATAGACTGGGAAAGTGATGTTTAAATGATGGGTAGTAAATGGATTTATAGGCCAGGACAAGGAATTGTGCCCACAGAGCCCTCAAAACCCACTCCTTTCACCTTTTATATGTGCACTGCCTTTATTATTCCATCAAGTCTGAAAGCTGAAAGCATAATTTACATAAAAATTACTCTAAAATTCCTGTTTTCAGTCTGGAGCTCCTCCATGGACTCCCGATATGTACATCCAACTGCCTTCTTGGCTTCCCCATTTGAATATCTAACAGGCATCACCAATTCAACTTGTCCAGAGCATCTTCTGTTCCTCTACTCCTGCCCCCATAGACAAGCTACATTGCCTCACAGTTACTCCGTCTCTGTTAATGGCAACTCCGTTCTTTTAATTGCTCATCCTGAGTCTCCTTTTAATGACCTCTCATTGACCTGATGCAGATCCTGTTATCTATGCTTTCTAAAATTCATGCAGCTTATCATTGCCCTTGATCCCAGCCCTCATCCATTTTCGGATTATCTTGGATAACGTTTGCATGATCCAGTTGTCTCCAGAGACACATTTACTTTTATTCCTTAAACATTCTGTGCATAACACAGCAATCAAAGTGGTCTAGCTACTTCCAAGTCAGGCCTCTTCCCTCTGATTCAGTCCCCCATTGTGAGTTCCCATATCCCTCTGCACAACAGGTGAACACTTCCCTCTGGTCCATGCTGCCCTCAAGATCTGGGCCCCTTTATCTCCCTGGCTCCATCCCTTCCCATCTTCTACTTCATTCATCTTTCTCCCAACACTCCTGAAATAGGCTTGGCACAATCCTACCTCAAGGCTCCCTCCTCCCGGCACTCTCTGCCTTAATATTCTCTGTAGCATCTATCGTCATCCACTGTACAACACATTTCACTTATTAACGTATTGCTTATCCCACCATTTCCAGAATGTAAACTGGGTGAGGGCAGGGCCTTATGTCTGAATTCTTCCCTGCTCATGCCTAAGAGTACCCAGAACATACTGTGTACTTTCTTTGCATCTGTTACTCCAGTCATTTGTCCAGGAACCAATACTGCATTAGGAAACTTAACATGCTTCATGTCATTTACTCCTCATGCCTAGTCTGTGAAGAAAACCTGTGTGACCAACAGGAAAACTGAGCCTAAGAGAAGTAGAGTGAATTGTCCAGGGTCATGTGTCTTATGCCAGTTAGAACCAGAATTTGGATTCATACTCCAAATTCCTTGTTATTTTCACTGTAGAATGTGGCCTTGTGATCACCATGTTTTCCGGTTTCTGTATTTGTTGCTATGATGTTCTGTATTCAATGCTTTGCTGACTTTGAAGAAAGTGCCTCTCCCGGGGTTGGCCAATAAAACAGTAAAAAAACTCACCTGGTGGTGGCTTTCCTATTCAAAGCCACCATCTCCTCTAGCAGGCTTTCAGACTCTAGGTTACTATCCTCCTTCCCTAATCACCCTGGGGCCAAGAATCAGAGACAGCTTCTGCATCTCTGAGCCTGTTGAAATTATTTAAACAACCCATCCTAAGCCAGAGGACCCTTCTTCACCCTTTCTTTCCAACAGAAGGCAGAATAAAGGCTCTTGACCACATTCTCCCTTTGCCCCTCTGCTTTCTGGCATACCCTGGTGCTCCCTCTATGGCCCTAAGTAGCATGGCAGACCTCTTCCTGGGGACAAACATGCCTGTTCAGTGACAATGATCTTCTGATCTGTTGGCTTCACCACACTTGAATAATACAAAAACCTACATTTAAAACTATTCCTGGATGGTAAAAGGTTTAGAAATCCTGTCCTAACAGGAAAGTTATAATAACTGAAAAGAGACTATATCTCAATTATTCTCCTAATCTTTTCCTAGATATAGACTGTATATGAGGAGGTCTTGGAAGCCCACTGACAGCAACAAGAGAGAGCCTGAGAGTAAAAATAGGTGGTAAAGAAGTTATATAGGCATGTAAAACAAGTGTATGCTTCATAAAATCATGGATGTATGGGAAAAGAGGCCAAGAAATTGCATTTACTGAGTGCTCACTGCATGTTGCCATATAATATACTAAACGTTTTTCATCGTGTTAGTAAATACCTATAAAAACCTTGAGAAGCCATTATTAGTATTGCTATTTTACACAAAATAAAACTAGGATCTTAGAACTTAGGTAACTTGCTCAAGTTCATAAAGATAGGTAGAGGCTGCTAGGGGGTTATGTGGTTTAAACATCAATGCTTTGCTTCTCACCCCACTGTGCTCCAAGAGCAAGAGGTTAGAAGCTGGTATTATTAACAAGAGTAATCTAAGTTTTGTTCCTTTCTGATTTTCTGATTTAAAAAAAAAAAAAATATGTTCCTATCCTTTTACCTCTGAGTTTCCTGGAGTTCTCCTATCTTCATGAAATTAAAAAATTATCTCTGAGTCTCAGTCCTTCTGATTAAACACCTTATCATTGCCTTTCTCTTTGTTTGCAGATCCAAGCTCACACACACTATGGAATTGACAGACATCATTAGCCTGGAAACTGTCTTAAAAGGAAGTTACTTTTGACAAGTTACATTGGAGTGATTGATTGGGTCGTCCAGTGAAGATGCTGCCACTGTCCTTCTTGACTTAGACAAAACTAAGTAGTTTAATGTAAATCTACTTCCTTTGTTCTGCCTCCTTATCGGCAGCCCACAAAATTAGTTTTGCCTGAAAACATTCCTTTGCTCTGTTTATTAATGCAAATTTATTTAGCAAGGGAATGGGCTTTCAAGAGTCAAGTAAACTGATAGCTACATAAGCAAATTAAGGGTTGAAGTGCAAGAAAACAGGAAGGATGTGAATAGTCAGGGTATGGAAGAATCTAACCATCTCTCTACACAAGCTCTTTGACTGGGTTTTGTGGGTTAGGATAGCTGCATGTTAGTGAGGGTAGGACCCCAGATGATATTATCACTTTTTAGCTCACTTCCCTCATCTCTTAAGGGAGAATAATGCTAATTGCCTCATATAGCCTTAGCCAAGAGCAAATAGGATACTGTGAAGTGACTGGAATTGTACCTGCCTAGAGTAGTTGTCCATAACTAAAAATAGAATGGACCGTGAAATTGGTCTGTCCTCCTTTAAGTGCTGACTGCAGCACTCATCAACTGTGTGACCTTGGGCAAGTTTCTTAACTTCTCTGTGATTTTTATGCTTCAGTTTCCCCATGATTAAAATGAGAAGATATATAATGGTAATAACCTTATAGGATCATTATTATGATTAAAAGAGGTAATGCATATAAAGCATATGGACCAGCACTAGAAAGTTACATGAACCATTATATAATTTTTCTGAATTTTTAATTGAGACATAATTCACAAAACATAAAATTCACCATTTCAGAGTTTAAAATTCAGTGAATATTTTTTTCTAGTGCATTCACAATATTATTCCACAACTTCACTATTGTTTAATTCCAGAGTAGTTCCATCTCTCTAAAAAAGAACCCCTGTACCTGTTACCAATCATTCCCAATTCCCTTATCTTTCTAGCTCCTGGCAACCAATGTGCTATTTTCTTTTTCTGTGGATTTGCCTATTCTGGACATTTCATATGAATGGAATTACACAGAATGTGGCCTTTTGTGTCTGGCTTCTGTCACTTAGCATAAAAATTTTAGAGTTTGTCTATGTTGTAGCATGAATCAGTATTTAATTAATTTTTAGGGGTGAATAGTATTCCACTGTATATGCTTACCACATTGTTTATCCATTTATAAGTTAATGGATATCTAAGCTATTTCTATTCTTTAGCTATTTGTTCCTTCCCCATTAAATATTTTTTATATCATTTTTGAAAATTAATTTACCATAGATATACACCTTTATTTCTGGACTCTCAACTCTTCTATTGCATTGATCTACATATTAGTTCTTCTGCCATTACCACACCCTCTTAATTACTATAGTTTATAGCAGTCTTGAAATTTGTTTCCAAATTTGTTCATCTTTTTAAAAATCATCTTGAGTAATTCAGAGTAATTCTTGAATTTCATAAGAAATTTAGGATCTCCTTATTTGTTTCTGCAAATAACACAGTTGAAATTCTCATTGCTTTGAATCTACATAGGTCAAGTTGGGTAATGTTATCATCTTAAAAATATTAAATCTTTCATTCATGAACATAGGATAGCTTTCCAATTATTTAAGTTTTTAATTTATTCCATGATATTTTATATTTGTCAGTATACAAGTCTTGACTTCTTTATTCAAATGTGTTCTCAAGTGTTATATAGATATCTTTACCAGCATTCTTTCCTTATTCATGAGGGTAAGAGTTATTGTCTAGTGCTCTTTTATTTCAGCCTGAAGAATTCCCCATAGCATGTTTTGTAGGAAAGATCTGGTATTGACACAATCTTTTAGTTTTCCTTTATCTGGGACTATTTGAATTTCTCTTCCATTTTTGAAAGATAACTTTACCAGATATACAATTTTTGTTTAACAGATTTTTTTCTTTAAATTCTTTAAGTATGACATTCCATTGTCTTCTAGCCCCACTGATTTGTGATTAGAAATAAACTGGTTACCTTATTGAAAATTCCTTTTATGTTTGGAGTCACTTCTCTGTGCCTTTTCAAGATTCTATCTTCATGTTTTGCTCTTGACATCTGGATTTGTTGTGGATTTGTTTACTCTACTTTGAGTTTATTGAACTTTTTGGATGCACAGGTCAATTTGGGGGGAATTCTGGCTATATTTCCTTAAAAATTCTTTCTACCTTTGTTCTCTCTCCTCTCCTTCTGAGATTCCCATTATGTGCATGTTGGTTTACTTGATGATGTTGCATAAGCCTCTGAAGCTGTTTATTTTTCTTCATTTTTGTCTATATGTTTTTCACACTACATTATCTCAGTTCACATATGTTCCAGTTTATTGATTCTGTTTTCTTCCTGTTCAAAACTGCATTTGAGCCACTGTAGTGAATTTTTTATTTCATTTATTATAACTTTCAACTCCGCAATTTCTATTTTTTAGATAATTTTTTATTGATTTTTCTATCTGATAAGATGCCATTCTTACACTTTTTTAGTTCTTTAAAAATATTTCCCTTTAATTGTTTAAACATATTTTTAAAAAGTGACTTAAAGTCTTTCTAGAAAGCCTTATGACAGTTTCTATTGCTTTCTGTTTTATATTATGTAAGGTCCAGATTCTCTTGTTATTTTGCATGCCTTGTCATTTTTATTTTATTATTATTATTTTATTGTATTTATTTATTTATTTTGAAGTTTTTTGGCCAGGGCTAGGTTCGAACCTGCCAGTTCCAGCATATGGGGCCGGTGCCTTACTCCGTTGAGCCACAGACGCCGCCCTGCCTTGTCATTTTTATTAAAAACCTAGCCTTTGGAGAATAATGTCTACAAGATTATAGAATAGGAATTCTCAGATTCCCCAAACACAGAAAATCAAGTAGCAGCTAGCCATTCATGAAAATTCCAAAACTGGGGAGTAAGATGAGACACCACTTTTGACTAAAAGCCATGTTCAAAGGTAAAAGCTACAGTTTCTTCAACCATGTTGCTCCTTCCCTGAGAAAATACAGAAGATTTATCTGGATCTACTGTTTCCATAATGGGTAAATTTGGAGGCTCATGCCTGCCTCATCCCATGGGTATTTTGGGGAGTACTGGCAGAGCTGGGTCACCAGGGGTCAATTAGAAAACAAAAAGAGTGATGGAGCTCACAACAACCATTGCACAGATCCTGGATCTGCCTTTCAGATGATAGAGAAATCACACACAAAACACTCACCAGCAGCAGCATGCTGCAGGAAGATGTCCAAGAAGTGCCAGGCTGAAGTTCAACAGCCAGTTTCCCTACACAGCTTCAGTACTCTTGTTAAGTTCAAGAGACAACTTCAGGTCAGCAATTAACTGTGGAGGTAACCCTGGCCCTGCTCATTCTTAGCTGCTGAACAGCAGCTCCACAAATCATCAGTGCTCTATTTAAGCCTACCTTACTATGGAGGAAATCCTGAGTTCATAGATATTTCTAGAACATGGTCTCTGGCTCTGGCCACATCATGTGGGCAAGCAGCAACCCAATATCACTCATCAGATTGAACCCAGAATACAGTCTGCCTGACCACAGATTTCATAAAAACAGTATCACCCCACAGGGAAGACAACTTTCATCTCTGCCAAATCAAAGCTTATCAAAGAGCCTAATCAAAATCTCCTCCTATTGGCAAAGCCAAGTGGTCTTACCAGAAGATGTAGCACAACTACCAGTATATTTATTCAATCTCAGAACACAAGAAGTTACTCAACCTATCTAGAGACCTTAACACCTACATCTGCCTGTTGGAGACTGCAACCACTGCACAATCTAGAATTCTAGATTAGACTAAATGTAAAGGACTATTCATCATTCAAATGTTCAGGTATCAATGTAAGAATTCAAGAGTTGTGAAAAATCAGGGAAATATAACACCATCATAGGAAACTAATAAAGGTCCAATAATAGAATTTGTAGAAACAGAGGTATATAAAAGGAGTGATAAAGAATTCAGAATAATCCTCTAAAATAAGTTTATAGAACTCCCAGAAAATATAGACAGATAATCAGATGAAATTTTAAAAACAGTTTATGAAAAAAATGAAAAGTTTGACAAAGAAAAATAAATAATAGCAAAAAAAAAAAAATCCTAAAGATAAAGAATACAATAACTCAACTAGAAAATTAAATTAAAAAAAATATACAACTAGCTTAAAAAGAAGACAATCATTGAGCTTGAAAATAAGGCATTTGAAATTATCTAATCAGAGGAACAAAAACATAAAAAAAAAGTCCTACAGGAACTGTGGGATACCCTAAAGTCAATTAACCTTCAGTTAGTTTCAGAAGAAGAAAGAAAAAGGCCTAGAAAACATACTTTAAGAAATAATGTCAGTTTGTATCTGAGTTGCAGCACACACAAAAAAAAAAGAAAGAAAGAAAGAAAGAAAGAAAGAAAGAAAGAAAGAAAGAAAGAAAGAAAGAAAGAAAGAAAAAGAAAGAAAAGAAAAGAAAAGAAAGAATGACTAGAAGTTTCCAAAATCTGGGAAAAGACAGCAAAATCTAAAAATAAGGTACAGGAATCTCAAAGGGCATCAATCAAATTTAACACAAAGAAGATTTCACCAAGACATCCAATAATCACATTATCAAAAATAAAAAATAGAGACTATTTAAAGCAGCAAGAGATAAGAAACATCACATCCATAGGAGCCCAGTACAACCCAATACAACTTCCAGCAGACTTTTCACCAAAAGACTTGCAGATGAGAAAAAAAAATGGGATGACTTATTCAATGTGCTAAAAGAAGAAAACTTCCAAACAGGAATACTTTATCTGCCAAATTTGATCTTCACAAGTGAGGAAGAAATAAAAACTTTCCCAGAAAACAAAATCTAAAATAAACAAGTAAAATAAACAAAATCTATTATCAGTAACAAACTTGATTTATAGGAACTGCTAGAGGGAGTTCTTTAAGCCCAATAGAAAAGATTCTATTTAATAACATGAAAGCATATAAAATTTAAAATGGAATAAGTAATACATACTCATAATGAGAATTCTCTATTACCATAAAAGATGTTGTATAAAGGAATTTTATTTCTACTATGAGGGTTAAAAGACAAAACGAGTAAAAACAGCTACAGTTACAATAAAATTTTAAGGGATATAAATTATATAAAAACATGCAAATGTTGCCACCACCTAAAGTGTACAATGTGAGGGTATTTAACACTTCCCCTGGGTGAAGGACACAACTACAACTTGAACTTAACCATAGAATTGAGAACAACATAACCATTTGTACTTTTATATCAATTTGAAATTTAAAAAAATTATAAAACATTTATAAAATTATAATGTTAAAATGTTTTATAATTTTACAAAAAATTATAAAAGGATACTGATAATTTTTAAACTCGGGGACTTTATGTTGTTCCAAGGTGTTTCCTTTTATAAATTATAAAAGTGAAAATGTACATTTTTAGTATGCAATTAAAGTTAAATTGTTGTCAACTTAAAGTAGCCTGTTACAAAAATAAGATGCTTTATAGAAAACCTCAAAGTAACCACAAGGCAAAATATAAAAAGAAAGGATTCAAAGTATACCACACAGAAAACCATCAAACCACAAAGGAAGACAGCAAAAGAAAAATAATGAAATGAAGGACCTAAAAAATAATAAGAAACAAGTTATAAAATAATAGTAGCAAGTCCTATTTAATCCATTCACATTCCAGATAATTATTGATGGTTTGAATGTGAATCAATTAAATTCTTCCGTAAAAAGACGTTGAGTGGCTAACTAAATTAATAAAACAAGATTCAACCATGTGCTGCCTACAAGAGACTCACTTTATTAAATGCCACAACTACTGAGTTCAAGAAAATAGAAAAAATATTCCACACAAGGAGCAATTGGAAAGATAGCAGGGGTAGCTATATTTATATTAGACTAAGCAGACTTTAAGTTAAACACTCTAAAAAGAGACAAAGAAGGTAATTGCATAATGATAAAAAGGTTAATTCACCAACAGAAGCCAATTATAAATATGTATACACCCAATATTGTATACATAATAAAGAAAGCAATTATTAAATGATCTAAAGAGAGAGAATCTGCAATAATATAATACTAGGAAAACCTCCAAATCCGCTTTAATAAGGGAAAGGGTATCTAGACATAAAGTCAATGATGAAACATGAAATTGAATTACATATTAGACCAAATGTACAGACATATCATATACAGAATAATCTCTGCAAGGGCAGCAGACAGAATATACATTCTTCTCAAGCACACACAAATGTTCTCTAGAATTCATTGTATATTAGGCCATATAACAAATCTTAACAAAATAAAGATTAAAATCTTATCAAGTACCTTTTCAGATCACAATGGCATAAATTTAAAAATCAATAACAGGAGAAATCTTGGAAAATACACAAATATGTGGAAAAGAAACAATATACTTCTAAACAAAAATAGGTCCCAAAAAGAAATTAAAAAGGAAATAAAAAATAGCTTGTGACAAAGGAAAATGGAAACACATGTTATTTTTTTTGTAGGTGACTAGATGCTTTTGCTGATTTTAGAATTTGTTTTCTCACTATGCATTTAGACAGGCTGGTTATGATATGCTGTGACAATTAGCTTTCTTTATTGTATCTACCTGGGGAACATTATGGCTCCTGTATCTGAATGTCTAAATCTCATGCTAAACTTGAGAATTTTTTATGTATTATTTTGTTAAATAGGTTTTCCAATGCTTTCTTTGTTTCTTCGTCTTCAAGGATACTGATAATTTATAAATTCAGGGGTTTTATGCTGTTCCAAATGTCACAAAGCCTTTGCTAATTCTTATTAAATGTTTTTGTTTTTTTTTTCTTCATTTCTGTTTGACTGGATTATTTCAAAAGACCTGTCTTCAAGTTCTGAGATTCTTTCTTTTGCCTGATCTAGTCTATTGTTGAAGCTTCCAAATTTATTTTGTATTTTTCTCTAATGAATTCCTCAGTTCCAGAATTGCTACTGGGTTCTTTTTCAAAATATCTTCTCTCTTCGTAAATTGCTCATTAAGATCCTCAATTATTTTCTGATTTTTAAATTGTTTTTCAGAATTCTCTTGTATCTTGGTGAATGTCCCTAAAATTGATATTTGGAATTCTTTATTTAAGATTTCAAAAATTTATTTTTGATTAAGATCTACTGTTGAAGAATTATTATGTTCCTATGGTGATGTCATATTGCCTTGTTTTTTCATGTTTTCTGTACATTGGTAACTGTGCATCTATCTCACTTTTTATTATTTTTGTATTTACCTTCATAGGGGAAGAGTTCTTCCTGAAAATGTGGTTTTAATTGGGCAGGGTACTTTGCCATTGATTCTCAGTTGCATATAGTTATTCGGTCTCTGTATGAAATTTTTTATTGTAACTAGTGATAATGGTAGTTGTGATTTTTTTTTCCCCAATGATTAGGATGTAGCTATTAGCAGAGGCTGTGGTAAAGTTGTGCTGGAAACTGGAATGTCAGGTTGGCAGCTTCAGACCTCCTTGGAGGCTGCAGTGGACTGAGCATGCCTATCTTTGTCCTCTAGGGTACTGTATACTGGCACCTGTGTTGGTGGTTATCAGCAGGTTGGTTCTGGGGCCTCCACATGGGTTGCTTGAATGCTGGTAGCGGCAGTAGTAAACCAAAAAATGGGCAGGTCCTCATGCCTCTGGACAGGTGAAATAGTCTGAAAAACTGCAGTAACAATGATGATCCAATTCTCTGGGCCCCGAGTAGTATGCACTGATGTTGCCAGTGGTTTAGATGGGATGGGTGGCCAGAATCCAGGCCAACAGCTGGTGCTTTCAGGTAGGGGACAGCATCAGTTTAGGCCCAACCTCAGGTCCTCACGAGGTGTGCACTGGGGCCCAAGGTTGTGCATTGAGTTGGGAGATTTACAGGATACTAGTCTGTGTGCTCTGTCTTAAAGGGGACAAAGCTGAGCCACATGGGCTTGTATTCAGGTTCCCAATGGTGCAAGCAAGCACTGACCACGGAGGGTAGGGGTGAGACAATTCTCAGGCTATAGGTGAGTGCCCAGGTGAGGGAAGGTAGCAGCTGCATTAATATCTCAACACTGGAGAGAAGAGGACTACCCTTGGTGGCCAAAGCCTGGGCTGGTTGGTGACGAATGCACGTCTTCTTGCCCTCATCCTGACAAGGTTTGCTCTTTCTACCCTGGCTGCCTGACCCCACAATCAACTCACAACTGAGACTGAGCATCAATTTACACTCCACTTGCCTCCCTGTCTCGGATCTTAGCAGGACTCACTTAACTCACTCACCTGCCACTCCACCCAGGCTTTACTCACTTCCTATCACCAGCTGCAGAAGTCCTCATGGCTTGCTTCCCTGACCCAGCAGCAAAAGACTGAGTTTTCATAATATCTCAGTCCTTGTGCCAATGTGCCTTAGAATAGCAGGCAGTTTGTCAGAAGCTAGTTTTGAAAATGGTGCTTTGCTATAGCCGCTTAGGTCTTAGAGAGAGTGTGGGAACTCTCCTTTTTTCTCTCAGGAGAACTTCCTTCCCCAGGTCTCCTGACAGCTTCCTACATTAGTTTCAGAGATTGGGAAGGTTGCAGGTTTTTCCCTTAGCTAGATATCATGATTCCACAG
The DNA here is from genome assembly GCA_963574355.1 of Loris lydekkerianus. NCBI lineage: Eukaryota > Metazoa > Chordata > Mammalia > Primates > Lorisidae > Loris > Loris lydekkerianus. The sequence goes on along the minus strand of CAUYPK010003715.1, from coordinate 2,586 downwards.
TGCAGAAATTTCTTACTTCTTCCTCATATTGGGGAGTGTCTCCTGGCTCCCAGCAGATCCTGGCCAGGCAGGCTGCCTCTCTTCCTTCTCCTTTCCCACTTTTGGTGTTCCCTGTCACTTTTCTGTTGAATTACAGCATTCTCCCTTGGATGAAGTACTCAAACTGACTACCTATAGAATACACTATTCTTGTTGTAAATGAAGGAGGCCAGCATGAAATGCTTCTGCTCAGCCATCTTGACATTCTCCTTTGCCAGTTTTTCTGTTGCCCTATGGAAATTCAGAATTTCAGGTTCCGTACTCTTTATCACTGTACTAAATGGATTTTATGTATTTGTTGCTATTAACATTATTATTACTTTCCTTTTCCCCTATAGTATACAAAACTTGGGTGAAAGCATTTTAAGAAAGATACATTATCTAATTTCATCAGCATTCCCTAATATAAAACAAGACTGTTAAATAATACTTGTCTCCCCCCCCCACCCTAGGGCATTTTAAATTGAGCTTTTTGAAATAAAATACACATATAAAAATTTTAGAAAACTTGAAGAACTGTTTTTATTTTGTTTTATTAATCCTTCAAGTAGGGTTGTAGTCTACATACAGATATGCATGATTTTTAACTGATAATTATTCAGAAATGTATTTTATTTTATTTTGTTTCTTTTTTTTTAATTGTTAAATAATAGCTGTGTACATTAGTGCAATCTCCTGTACCCATTCTAAGATGCACCATAGATGTGGCCCTACCCATTACCCTCCCTCTGCCAAAACCTTTTCCCTCCTTTCCCCTTCCTTCGCCCTTTCCCCATAGTCTTATCCTATAGTTGGGTTAAGCCTTCATGTGAAAGCTGTAATCTAGCTTCATAGTAGGGCTGAGTACATTGGATCCTTTTTCTTCCATTCCTGAGATACTTTGCTAAGAAGAATATTTTCCAGCTCCATCCATGTAAACATGAAAAAGGTAAAGTCTCCATCTTTCTTTAAGGCTGCATAATATTCCATGGTATACATGTACCACAATTTGCTAGTACATTCGTTGCTCGATGGGCACTTGGGCTTCTTCCATGACTTAGCAATTATGAATTTGGCTGCAACAAACAATCTGGTACAGATGTCTTTGTTATATTGTGATTTTTGGTCTTCTGGGTATAAACCTAGTAAAGGAATTATAGAATCAAATGGCACGTCTATTTTTAGGTCTCTAAGTATTCTCCAAACATCCTTCCAGAAGGGACGTATTAGTGGGCATTCCCACCAGCAGTGTAGATGTGTGCCCTTTGATCCACATACATGCCAACATTTCTGGTTTTGGGATTTTGTTATGTGGGCTACTCTTATTGGGGTTAGGTGATATCTCAAAGTAGTTTTGATTTGCATTTCTCTGATGATTAAGGATGACGAGCTTTTTTTCATATGTTTGTAGATTTCACGTCTGTCGTCTTTAGAGAAGTTTCTTTTTAAGTCCCTTACCCACCCTGAAATGGGGTCACGTGTTCTTTTCTTGCTAATAAATTTGAGTTCTCTGTGGATTCTGGTTATTAGACCTTTATCAGAGGTATAACCTGCAAATAATTTCTCTCATTCTGAGGGCTGTCTGATTGCTTTACTCACTATGTTCTTGGCTGTGCAGAAGCTTTTTAGTTTGATCAGGTCCCGGCAGTGTATTTTGGATACTGCTTCAATTGCCTGGGGAGTCTTCCTCATGAAATATTCACCCAGGCTGATTCCTTCAAGAGTTTTCCCTGCACTTTCTTCAAGTATTTTTATAGTTTCATGTCTTAAGTTTAAATCTTTTATCCAGTGAAAGTCTATCTATGGTGAAAGGTGTGGGTCTAGTTTCAATCTTCTACAGGTTGCCAACCAGTTACCCAGCACCATTTGTTAAATAGGGAATCTTTTCCCCACTAAATGTTTTTAATTGGCTTGTCAAAGATCAAATAATGGTAAGTAGCTGGATCCATCTCTTGGTTCTCGATTCTGTTCCAGATATCTATTTCTCTGCTTTTGTGCCAGTACCATGCTGTTTTGATCACTATTGATTTATAGTACAGTCTCAGGTCTGGTAGCATGATTCCTCCTGCTTTGTTTTTATTGCTGAGTAATGTTTTGGCTATATGAGGTTTTTTTCTGGTTCCATATAAAACAAAGTATTATTTTTTCAAGATCTTTAAAGTGTGACAATGGAGCTTTAATAGGTATTGCATTAAAATTATATATTGCTTTGGGCAGTATGGACATTTTAACAATGTTGATTCTTCCCAGCCATGAGCATGATATGTGTTTTCATCTCTTAACATCTTCGGTTATTTCTTTTCTTAGAGTTTCATAGTTCTCCTTGTAGAGATCTTTCATGTCCTTTGTTAGTTATAATCCCAAATATTTCATCTTCTTTGGCACTCCTGTGAAAGGAATAGAGTCCTTGATTGTTTGTTTGGCTTAGTTGTTGTTGGTATATATAAAGGCTACAGATTTATGGGTGTTGATTTTGTAGCCTGAGACATTGCTATATTCCTTGATCACTTCTAAAAGTTTTGTAGTAGAATCCCTAGTGTTTTCCAGATATACGATCATATCATCTGC
>CAUYPK010003714.1:0-59448 GCA_963574355.1 Loris lydekkerianus | reverse complement strand
AAAATTTTTATAGACACAGGGTCTACTAAGTTGCCCATGCAGGTCTTGGACTCCCAGTCTCAGTAGCTTTTTCTTATTTTCTCAATGCTATATGCTATCTCAAAAGTATCCAATGTACTCAGTCTTACTATGAAACCAATTCTAGCCCAAGAAGAAGGGGACAAAGGAAAGGAAGTGGAGGTGAGGGGGCCGGATGGGGGGAGGGAGAGTAATTGGTGGGACCACACCAACTGTGCATTTTACAAGGGTACGTGTGAAATTTACTAGGTGTAGAATATAAATATCTTAACACAATAACTAAGAAATGCCATGAAAGCTATGTTAATCAGTTTGATGAAAATATTTCAAATTGTATATAAAACCAGCACATTGTACCCCATGACTGAATTAATGTACACAGCTATGATTTAATAAAAAATAAATAAATAAATAAAATAAATAAATACAGCAGATATAGCTTTATTAATGTCAAACAATGTTTTAACATTAATAACATAAAATAACATAAAATATTTAAAATAGCTGCTTAAAATATCAGTAATCAGTCAAGGCATCCCAAAGTTGCTAGACAAGATTACCAGCAATAAATAGAAACATTTTATAAAAATAAAAGTGTCAGTCCACTAAAAAAACATAATCCTAAATTTGCCTGCATCTAACAACATAGCCTCAAAATATATAAAGTAAAAGTTTAAAGCCTAAGGTATAAGTAGTAAACTCATAATCATAGGAGCTAGTATAATACATCTCTCTTAGTAATTGATTAAACAAATAAAATACTTGGTAAAGATATGAAAGATCTCAACAATGCAATGAACCAATCTGACCTAACTGGCACAAACACTCCACCCTCAAACTAAAAGGTACACTTATTTTTCAAACACATATGAAACATTTATTAATACTTGAATTGATCACAAACTGGATTGAAAAAAAGTTATCAACAATTTTTTAAGAATTAAAATTAGGAACAGGGTGGCGCCTGTGGCTCAGTGAGTGGGGTGCCGACCCCATATGTTGAGGGTGGCGGGTTCAGACCTGGCCTCGGGCCAAAAATAAAGTAAAATTGGGAACACATTTATAAGAGGAACTTTGCTTGACAAATGCAATTAGTGTAACCTGGATCTTTGTACCCTCAATGAATCCCCAACAATAAAAATTTATGACAAAGTATGTTTTCTTACTGAAGTAGAAGCAAGTTATAAAATCAATAACAAAAATAGTGTTAAAATATCTCTCTATATTGGAAACTTTAAAGTATACTTCTTTTTTGTTTTTTAATACTTTTTAGTTTAAGTTTTCTTTTTTATTTGAAAATGTTAAGGGGCTCTTTTTTTGTTTTTTAATATTTTTTAGTTTAAGCTTTTGTTTTTTATTTGAAAATGTTAAAGGGCACAAGTGTTTTTGTTACATGGATACCTTGTATGATGTTAAGTTGTGGCCTTTAGTGTGCCCATCACCAACATGGTGATCATTGTACTTAATAGGCAACTTTTACCTCTCATCCCTTTCCACCCTTTCTCTTTCTTGGTTTCCAATGTCCTTTGCATCTCTTTGTGCCCACATGTACCAACTGTATAGCTACCAATTATTAGAGAGTACATTCAGTGTTCATTTCTCCATTCCTGAGATATTTTGCTTAGGATAATGGTCTCCATTTCCATCCAAGTTTCTGCAAAAGACATTATTTCATTCCTTTTTATGGCTGAGTAGTATTCCACAGTATACTTGCTATATTTTCTTTATTCACTCTTGAATTGATGAGCACTTAGTTTGATTCCACGTCTTTACAATTGTGAATTGTACTACAATAAATATTGAAGTACAGCTGTCCCTTTGGTAAAATGACTTATTTTCCCTTTCGGTAGATACCCAGTAGAGGAATTGCTGGATCAAACGGTAAGTCCACATTTATTTCTTTGCAGAATCTCCATACTGTTTTCCATAGATCTTGTACTAATTTGTAATCCCATTAATAGCATGTAAGTATTTCTTTCTCCCTGCATTCACACCAAGCATCTATTGTTTTTTGACATTTTAATTTTGGCTGTTCTGACAGGTATAAGGTGGCACGTCATTGTGGTTTTTAATTTGCATTTCCCCTGATGATTAGTGATGGGACTAAGCATTTTTTTTCATGTTTGTTGGCTATTTATCTATCTTCTTTTGAGAAGCTTCTGTCAAAGTCTTTTGCCCATTATTTAATGTTTTTTTTTTCCTTGCCAATTTGTATAAGTTCTTTGTAGATTCTGAATATTAGTCCTTAATACCCTTTTTCATTTATGATTGAGCTTGTTTGAGTCTCTTTAATTTTTGCTTAATCTGGCTAGTGGTCTTTTGATTTTGTTCATCTTTTCAAAGAATCATCTTTTTGTTTTGTTGATCTTTTGTATTTTTTTTAAAGTTTTCATTTCATTTAGTTTTGCTCTGAGCTTTGTTGTCTCTTTTTTTCTGTGGGGTTTGGGTTTACTTTGATCTTTTACTAGTTCCCTGAATCTGACATTAGCTTGTTAATTTGTGTTCTTTCTGTCTTTTAGACTTAGGCATTTAAGGTTATGAACTTTTCCCTTAGGACTGCTTATTTATTTATTTATTTTTTTGTATCTCATAGACTTTGAAAGCTTGTGTTTCCTTTGTTATTCAGTTTGAGGAATATTTTTATTTCCATCAGTTTATGGATTATTTTTATTTCTGTCTTAATTTCATCACTGACCTGTTCAATAGCAGGTTGCTTAATGTCATGACTTTGCATAGATTTGAAAGTTTCTTTTGGAATTGATTTCCAAAATTTTACTTCTCTGTGGTCTGAGAAGATACATGGTATGATTTATTTATTTTTTTTAATTTATTGAGACTTGTTTTGTGGCCTAAGATATGATCAATTATGGAAAATGCCCCATGCATGCATGAAAATAATGTATATTTAGTAGCTTTTGGGTAGAATCTTCTATAAATATCTGTTAGATCTATTTGTTTTAGAGTCCTATATAAGCCCAGTGTTTCTTTCTTTATCTTATGTTTGAATGATCTGTCTAGTTCTTTAGTAGGGTGTTGACATTCCTGGCAATTATGATGCTACTGTCTGTTTCTTTGCTTAAATCTAGTAGAATTTGCTTTATGAATCTGGGACCTCCTGCAGTAAGTGCATATGTACTTAGGATTATTATGTATGTCTTCCTGTTTAATTGTGCCCTTTACCATTGTATAATGGCCATCTTTGTCTTTTTTTCCCCTTCCATTGTTTATGTAAAATATATTTTCTCGGTTATGAGAATGGCTATGCCTCCTCACTTTTGGTTTCCATTTTTGCGGGGATAGTTTTTTCCATCCTTTTACTTTGAGTCTGTCTGTGTTCTTGTAAGATGATGAAAGTATGTACTTGGGTTATTTTTTGGTCATTCATTCAGCCAGTCTATGTCTTGTAAGTGGACCACTAAGACCATTCACGTTCATTGTTAGTACTGATATGTAAATATTATTTTGTTTATCATTTTGGATTATGCTCTGTTGTTTTGTTTTCCCCCTGGTCCTATTGTTTCATAGGACCAGTGAGGCTTACCTTTTCAGGTGTTTTTACACTGGTGTATATCTATTGTGACTTTCCATGTATGCATATAATGTAGTTCTGAGAATTTGCTGTAGGGAAGATATAGTAGTGACAAATTCCCTTAGTGCTTGCTTGTCTGGAAAAGTCTTTATTTCTCCATCACTTATGAAACTTAATTTTTCAAGATACAAAATTCTAGTCTTCTGTTTAAGAAGACTAAAAATGGGGCCCCAATTCCTTCTGGATCATAAAGTCGTCTTTACTGAGATTTCTGCAGTTAGCCTGATGTAGGTTGCAGGTTGGTTGCTGCTTTTGTCTTGGAACTTGTAGAATTTTCTCCTTCATTTTGACTTTGGCTGGGTTGATGATTATGTGTCTTGGAGATGTTCTATTTTCTATGAATCTTCCTGATGTTCAATGACCATCTTCTATCTGCACATCTGAATTTCTGGTGAAACCAGGAAGTTGTCCTCAATAATTCCCTCTTACAGGTTTTTAATGCTTTTTCTTTTTCTTCTTTTCCCTTGTGGATGCCTATAATTTGAATAGTGGTTCTCTTCACCTAGTCTTGTATTTCTCTGGGTGATTATTCATTCTTCTTTATTCTGCATCTTTGACCAATTGGGCCACTTTGAGAGCTTTACCTTCCAGCTCTGAGATTCTTTTTTCTAAAACAGAAGCTCAGAGCTGGAAGATAAAGCTTTCAAAGTGACCCAGTTAGTCAAAGATGGTCTAGCCTGTTGTTGAAGCTTTTCGTTGATATTCCTTAAGTGACTCTTTTCTTTCTCTAAGTTCTATTATATCCTTTCTCACCTTTTCTATATCTTTAGCAACTTGTTTTTTTCATTGAGTTGTAATTTTTTTTTTTTTTTTTGCTTTTGTGTTGCTTTCCAGCTTTCTTCCAATCCCATTCATCTTATTTGCCATCCTTATTCTGAATTCCATTTCTGACATTTTGACAATTTCCTTTTAGTTGGGGTCCATTGCTGTACATCCATTGTGATTCCTTGGATTTGTCAAACTAGCTTGATTTTTCATGTTGCTAGAGTTCTTTTGCTGGTTTCTTGATATCTGAAGCCTCTTTTCTCAGCTATGGAAAGATTGGTTTGCAATATATCAGTTCCCCTTTTCTGGGAACTCCCCTACTTAGTGAGAAGAAGGAGAGGTCCCTAGATGGTGGTGCTTTTGTGACCTACTTAGAAGATTGACCCAATAAGAGGGGGGCAGATACACTGAGATTCTGTAACGTAGCTATTCTGTGTTGTCCTATTCCCCCGTGACCGTCACAGTCCAACCTGGTGCTGGATGATCTTTGTGCAGATTGGTGGGTGGTTCCCCTGGTTGCCAATGGAAGCACAGATGGGAGGCTGGGTGAATGTCTCTCCACTGAGAGTGGTGTGAGAGATTTCTCTGCTTGTGGGTCTCCTCATGGCAGTGGTTCCCATCAGGAAACAGTGGGAGCTGTGAAGGTGGGGCCACAGCTTCCAATTGTGAGTGTGTGGGTGTGGGTGGGAGGCCCTTCTGGGTGGGGCTTCAGGGCCTGGCAGTAATAGGGGAGCCTTGGAGGTGGAGCCATGGGGTCCAGCAGCACCTGCTATTTCATTTAAATGCATATTCCTCAAACACAAATCTAAGGAAATTGCTGGCTACCCTTTACCACTATGCTTCCAGAATGTATTTCTTTGCAAATGATGAGGTGGAAATGGCACTGATGAATAATAATGAATAGATGGATGAGGAGTTCCAGATGGAGGTGGGAAATGCTGAAAGGATGGGTTGTGTCCATAAATCAGCAGATGTACCATGGACTCTTAGTAATAGCACCCATTTACTCCACAGCTAAACTGTGTGCTTTGGCTTTACTGAGCTTCAGTGGAAGCCAAACTGTCCATTATGGAAACAGTGACCCAGCAAGGGGGCCTGAAATGATGAAATCAAACAAAACAAAAATTAAACCTTGTGCTGCAGTGGAAGAAGCAGAGATATCATGTGCCTCTTCTGAATATTTCAGAGGTTACTGTTGCCTGAGAATGGATTTCCAATGGCTGGAAAGGCAGAGGGATGATTGCTTTTATGTATTGACGGTAAAGTCTGTTTGTATTTTTGCCAAGGAGCAAATGAAACCAAGGCAGAAGGAGTCATTATTGGACAACCTTACATGTACCAGAGAAAGGAAAGGTCCCAAAGTCATAAATGATAATTGTTTAAGCTAGAGGGGAAAATCTAAGGCAGGTCATGGTAAACCTTGATTTTCTACCCCACTACTGATGCAGATGGACCTGTGGATCTTTTGAAATTCTCATGAAAAACATGCAAATTTGAAATAGTAGAGTATGAGAATAATAATAAACCTTCCTTTTGGTACAAAATGGACACATAACTTAAGATAATGTAAAATCCCTGTATATGCTGTGGTCCCAGCAGGAAATAGATGGTATACTTCAACTGGATGAAAGGACTATTCAAAAGTATGGTCAATGGTAGGAGAAACTTCAAGGAATAGTACCTATTATTCCCTCTCCAGACCTGAACAGACAGGGGGAGCAAACAACTGTTGAACCCCTGGGAGGGTGACTGTGTGGAGAGAGCTGCCTGACAGGAGTTTGGGCCTGTGGGAAAGAGTGAGCCAGCAGAGAGGGAGCCCTAGGAATAGAAATCCCAACCTCATTTCTCTGTATCCCTGCTTGTATCCAATTGCAAGTATTGCCAATTGGAGCATGTCTGGAGGCCAGGGAGCAAGAGAACCTTCATATACGTTGACTTCCTAAAGATGTATAGCAGAGTGGGGAAGGAGCTAGAAAGCCAAACAGAAAAATCCAGCTGTCCCCCAAACTAAATCAAAAAGTGAGCCAAAAATCATATAATTTCAAATAGTCAGGCAGGATATTTTATAAATGGTGTTTATGCTATCACCACATGGCAACAACAATTAGCTGGTAAACAATACCCAAAAAAATCCTTAGTCAGGATTGCTTTTGTATTGTGTAAATTTTGAATTAGGAGATGCTTTCAGAAAACATGCCTTCCATTATGTTCAACCTCCCCAGTTCTCCTTCCCCAAAATACCATTTTGGTTTGGAGTCTCCTGCAGCAGATTTTAAGTCTCAAATTAATTACCAGGCTATAGAAAGAATCTTGGCTTACCTCCCTATATGTAGTTTCTGTGCTGCTGAAATGCCACAAAATTAAGATTTTCTAAATACAGTTCTATTTTTATTTTGAGGCATGGGATACTTGTAGAGCTATTCAGCCTTCTTTTGCCCCAGAATTCACAGGTGCTCTGGAAAATTAACTTGAAAAGAATTAACAGCTGTGTTTTCACTGTTCTGATAGATGCAGAAACTGTCTGGCAGACTGTAAGCTCCTCGAGGCAGGGGCTGGGTCTCATTCAACATGGTATCCCTAGGTTCTAGTCTAATGCCTGCTTTTAGAAGATTCAATAAGTATTTCTTAAATGAATGAACAAAAGTTTTAAAATTATGCATAGATCTAAAACTGAATCACACCAATTTCTAACCATGTTTCCTAAAGTATGTTTTGTTAAATGATTTCAGAATCACAATATATGATATTGTGAAGATTGACGAGTTTCTCTCTTCCACCAAAATTCCGGTAACCTACAAACTAAAAATTATGATCCAAGATATAACTCTTACTTGTGTTATATTATTTTGAGGGTTTTCTAAAGTGCAATCATTACCAACTAGAAACTTTTCCTAACTAAAACCCAAAGGAAGTTATTTATCCATTCAAAATCCCCACACGTGCAGGAAACCTGGACTCTCAGCTATGCCAGGTGTAAGAGTTGCCATGGAGGTAGGTCTATTTTGTTTAGTCACTTGCTTTACTTAAATAATGACAGGCCTGCATCTTAAACGCCATCAAAGTTCAAGTTCCAAGTGGGTTGGATCCCACCCATTTTACCAGTCTGAAAATAGGTATACAGTGAAAGTAGGGGGGTGGAAGAAAGCAGAAGAGCTCAGCCCTGTGATCTGTGCTTTGCTCAGCAAGTCTGCATTCTTACATCTCTTAATGATGCCTTGATTTGGGATATTTTGAAGCCAGGAGATTAAAACAGGCCATCCATTAAGAAGGTAATCCACACACTTGGTTTCCATTAAGAGGGAGAGGAAGAGAGATTTTTTTTTTTTTCTGTCTTCTTTTTGTCCTAATTTCCCCTTTACTTAGACTTCCTTTCCTCTGCTTGGTGATGTCATTGCAGCTTTCAGTTGCTTGCTGGGCCGTGGGTGTGAGCAGCTCCCTGGCAGCCATTGCTGATTCATCTTGGTGAATCATCTGCTTGGATCTCTGACTGGGAGGGAGTGATGTCACTGCATGTCCTCCTCCTCCCAGGCCTCCTCTTTAAGACTCTGTCTGTTCACAGCAGGCGTGTTCAGCTGAGGCTGCCCAGGAGCCTGAGAACTCACTAAGCTTCCCAAGCACTGGGTGATCCCTGGCAGGGAGCCCTGTGATTCTCACCAGTGCAGAGCCGAATCCCTTCATCCTGCTCACCATTTATAGATTCAAATAGCTAGGAGGGTCAGTCCCTGCTCAGCTCCGCTCAGCCTCTGCTTTCAGGTCAATTATTATAACCTATCATTTTTGCAGGAATGCTCTTAATTCAACTATTATATAAACCATAGGTCTGTCTTTTGGCAATTTTAATTCAGAACCTTCTGGGCAACAGTAATCCCTAGTTTGATCTTTTTTTCTCCCTTTCTTCTCTCTTCTTCCATGACATCCCCTCCCCCTTGCTCCTAACTTAACAGTTTCCAGCTGTGTATCTTTTGGCTTTGTTTCTGCCCCAGCTTTTTCTATAACATGCAGTTGGATTCCCTCCAGGTCCCAGATGTGCTGTTCATTTATGCTGAAGCATCTGGGCCTCCACACAGTCCTGTCACTGCAACGGGGCAAACTTGTGAAAAATCTGCCTGGTAGCCAGCTAGCAGGCTGCAGCACACTGGCAGGCAGCAGAAGCATTTCAAAGGACAGAGGAGAGGCCCCCGGAAGGGTTATGAGAGCCAGTGGGAACCCAGGTGAAGCCAGGAGCTCACATTCTCCAACGCTGTGGCTCTTATGGGTGCAGATGAGCCCGGGGGTACTAGAAAGTGAGGGTTTGATTCTTTCAAAGCAAGGGGTTGCAGCTGCAGAATACAAGTAACACCCACCTCCTCAAGTTACCCAGGGAGAAAAAAGGGTTGCCACCCTTTCTTGAGGAGACCGTAGGTACCACAGATGGGAAGAACCCAGGATCTGAGGCGTATGTGGCTGTCAGGGAGGGGGCGCTGGGCTGGGAGCCCAGTCCTTTCTGGTTCTGGTCCCAACTTTCTGCTTGTTCTCCTCCTGACCTTAAACAAGCTTTTAAATCTGGCCTCCTATTTCCTCTCCCATGAAGTAGCAAGGTTGGATTAAATTGTGGGATTTCAAGCTTTTGTTTTAAAAATTCTAAAAACAAGCTGAACCTATATGTAGTTAGTGCACTCAATACTTTCATGACAGGAAGTGGTAATTTTTCAACAACCTCACAGGTGACCTTCCAAGGTCTTTAAAGTGGGGTAGGGGTGACAGAGGTGTGCCTTTATTCCAAGCAGTCATCCTTACCTCAAGAGGCACAGGACTCAGCATGTGGTCCTTCTCAGTCACAGAGAGCAAACCTTCCCTTTCACCTGCTCTTGTCTGCTCCTCCCCAGCATCTGCCCTTGAACTTCCACCTGGTCATCTCTAGGATGATCTCTTTCTCTTCTTGGCTCCCTGTATGAGCATCAGTCACTCAGTTCAGTCCTCTTTGAATGGCCTGTGCAGGCAGGGCAGGGTCAGGACAGGGCTGGGGCATTACCTCTGGAGAAGTGAAAACCTGACACATTTTCCAGGGGCGTCCAAGTTTTTTTGTTTCTCTGTAGCACACTGGAAGAATAAGAGTTGTCTCAGACCACACGTTAAATACACGAACACTAATGAAAAATGATTAGCAAAAAAAAAGAAAAAAAAAAATCTGTGCATACTTTTCATGATATCCAACAACACAGATAAGCAAAAAACATCCTACAAAATCAGCATTTGGCCTTGGGGCTGCATGTTGGACACCTCCAAATCCAGATTATCAAGATGGAGTTTCTCCTAGTAGACATTCTGGTATTTTTTTTTTTTTTTTTTTTTGGCTGGGGCTGGGTTTACATCCACCACCTCCAGAATATGGGGCCGGCGCCCCACTCCTTTGAGCCACAGGCGCTGCCCAGCTTACATTTTTATATAAAAAGGAACTCTTTCCTCTCATCTAACTTGAGTCTCATTACTAAAAGCCCCATTGCTTCTTATTAAAATAAATTTTATTGTGTATATTTGAGGTTTACAACATGATATTAGGGGGTTAAAATGGTTACTTTTTTTTTTTTTTTTCCCCCCAGCAGACAGGAGCAGCCTGGTATTCTTTATTACCTCTCCCTTGAGGGCTTACGGAGGAGCCAGCACCAGGTCCTTCTGGAGACCCAGGCCTCAGAACAGGCCAGGGAGGCAAAAGGAGCTGAGCCAACAGGAAGCCATGTTTGAACAACTAGGCAGGGGGAAATGCCCCCAGCACCTTGGTCCTCTTGAGGGTTGAAAGGCCTGCTTGGTCCTGACAAAAGGGCTGAAGGGAAGTCTGCACTGGCTGTGGGGAAATCCCAGGCTCACATAGTCCAGTAGGCATAGGCCTATAGTGAAGCAAATGAACATATCTATCTTTTCACACAGTTACTTTTTTTGGTGACAAGAGCAGCTAAAATCTACTTGTTTGACAAAGATCTCTAATACAATACAATTTTATTAATTTTAGTCCTTAGATTGTACAATAGATCCTGAGACTGGGTCAGCCTATCTGCTACTCTCCATCCTTTGACCTACACCTCCCGATTTCCTCCCCACAGTCCAACCTGTGGTGACCACTGTTTCATTCTGTCTCTGTGTATTTGAGCTCTTTTTTAAAGAGATGTATCTATCATATAGAAGATCAGGCAATACTTCTCTTTCTGTGTCTGACTTATTTCACTTAGCATAATATCCTCCAGGCCCATCCATGTTGTGGCAAATGGCAAGGTGTCTTTTTTTAAGGCTCAATAATATTCCATTGTATATATGTAGCCCATTTTCTTTATCCTTATTCCACTGATGAACTAAAAGTCCCATTTCTTATTGTAGCCCTAGCAGCTGAGTATGTCAAGCCCTCAGAAGGTAAGAGCATGTATGGGTGTGTGCCCCTCTCTCTGGCTATTTCTGAGACACCTTTACAGAACACCAAGAGCTCCCTGGAGCACAGTTTGAGAAACACTGGGCAGGATGCAATCATCATGTCCGGTCTTTGAGTCCTAAGAACTATTCCCAGAGAAGAGTGCTCTTCATGTGCATAAGAATCCTATAAAGTCTTTGAACAAGAGAGGATCTCTGGAGACCCTCACTTTCTCACCTGCTTCTTTGTGGGAGCTGCACACAATCGAGGATCCTACCAGTGTTAGGACACTTTGGGCATCTGGATGAAGGAAAATGTCAGGTTCTAAGAATCTTAGTTCATACAGGTCACTTCTTATACATAGAGCCATGAGTCTAGCTGACCTGGAGGTGAGTGCTACAGCACTAAAGAAAGTCCCAAGTCATTTCGATTCTCTGTGATTATAACAGTAATAGTAATTTGTTGTTTCTCCACCTCCAGTGAGCAGAGGAATTAAGAGCTGGGGTAGGAATTAAGAGCAGAGGAATTAAGAGCTGGGTACATTATTGTTTTCAAGATGAGAGAATGATCACTACACCTACATGGATGTCAGGCTTTATCCCTGGCTTGCTTTGGCTAATGAGATGTGAGCAAAATGATGCACTTCTTTTCCAAATTAATGCTCTAAAGGCCCATGTGAATCCCATCGCCTGTCTCATTTCTCCTCTGCTAACAAAGGGTGACATGTGAGGAGGATGATCGCCTAGATGGGGGCTGCTTCTTCAGCCTGGTGTCAGAGTGGTGATGGTGGCAGCAGACTTGCAGCAGACCCTGGATGGACATGGAGCATGAGCAAGGAATGCACCTTTGGGGTGGCGCCTGTGGCTCAAAGGGTTAGGGCGCTGGCCCCATGTGCCAGAGATGGCGGGCTCAAACCCGGCCCTGGCCAGAAACTGCAAAAGAAAAAAAAAAGAAAAAGAAATGCACCTTTGTGGGCTGAGCCACACTGTATTAGGTTTGTTTCTTATTGGTTGGGCGCCAATGAGGGTTTGGGGTTTGAATTTCAGTTATATAACTTTAGACAAATGATTTATTCTCTCTAAGCCTCAGTTTTCTCATTCATGACATGGGGATGAGAATGATGCTTACCTTTCTGGATTGTTTAATCATTAAATATGAAAATGCGAATAAATTGCTCAGCACAGTGCCTGCTACTTACAAACAATAAATTCTATCTATTGTTATTTCAAATAGGTACAGAACACTAGGAATAAAAAGGTATGGGTGTATATGAGAAGGGAGGTTAACAATTATGAAGCATGACAATTGGCCACACTTTCTCTTCTTTTTAAAAGAAATAATACGATGTCCAAATCCTAATCTCTAGAACCTGTTAATATTTTACTTTACAAAGCAAATGGGACATTACAGATGTGCTTAACTTAGGAGATGGAGAGATTATCCTTGGTTATCCAGTGGCCCCAACATGATCACAAGGGTCCTTGTAAATGAAAGAAGGAGACAAGACAGTTTGAGTGACAGCAAGAGGCGTGATGGAGGAGGAGCATGAAGGCTGTGCGTGGTGATTGCTGACTGGAAGAGCAGAGGAGGGGAAGAAGCCAAGGAAATGAATTTTCCTTGAGAAACTACAACAGGAACACAGGCCTGCCAACACCGGGATTTTAGTCCAGTGTGGCCATGTTGGATCGTGAACCTCCAGAACTATAAAATAGTAAATTTATGTTGTTTAAGCCACTAAATTTGTGGAAATTTGTTACAGCAGCCGTATGAAATGAACTCAGGCCCACCTCCCTTTTCTCTTATTTCAGCATTGCTGCTTTGCGGCTGCAGGTAAGTCCACTGTTCTGAGTTCAAAATTATAAAAGCCTAGGTTGGACTTCTTTGGTTCCTCATGCGTGTCTTTCTCATACATCAGTGCTCTGCCGTGGCCACTCTTTCCTGCCAACTCCATCCTGCTTCCACGTGATCCCACCCTGTCCCATTCTGTAAACAGAATCTCAGAAACATAAGGGCAATTTTCTATTTTAATTTGAAAATGACATTTTACTTTGGTAACTGTGTATAATTTGAGGGGTGGTTTGTCATTTTCTAGTCACCATGGAATGATAAAATCAAGGCCAGAAGATAGGCCCTTAAATAATACTGAATTATGCCGGCATGATTCTTAACTTATCTTTTTCCAGAATTCTATTCTAGTAAATGAAGTTTTTCATCATCAAGAGAATATCATATAGATTCTCTTGATGACTGAAGACTTTATTTACTATAGTAATACCTGGGGCATATGGAAGTAATTTTTTTTAACATCACTGGTCACCAAAATCTTGTTTGATTGTAAACTGGGAGGGTTGATTATTGTCGTGTTCTACTTTTAGGCAGTTTTGTTTTACATAAGTCTGTTTGAGCAATAGAAGGGAAGAGACAGGAGGAATACTGGTCATCTCCTTTGCAGGGGATGTGTTATGGGGCAGCTCTCCTCTGCACAGTGGGTAGGATGCCAAGGGACTTCAGGAGTTCCTCTGATGTTTATAAATCTTCTGCAGAAGCCTGCTCAGTGTTCATTCACCATTATTTCTAGAACTATGCCTGCTGCAGTGGTGCTGGGTTTTTCCACCCCTTTTGCAACAAGAGTCGAGACATGTCACATAGGGAAGCATAAATCTGGCCTCTTAAACTATAAGTCATATATTTAGCCAAAGAGCAGTAAATATTCTTTCTATTCTAAGTAAAATAACAATTCCATGTTCAAACTGCTACTTGTTATGCTTATTTTCTCCTATTAAAATATGTATGTAAGGCCAGTGCTCATACTTGTAATCCTAGCACTCTGGAAGGCTGAGGTGGGTGGATGGCTTGAACTCAGGAGTCTGAGACCAGCCTGAGCAAGAGTGAGACACTGGTCTTACTAAAAACAGAAAAACTAGTCAGGCATCTTGGTGGTTGTGTGTAGTCCCAGCCACTCAGGAGGCTGAGGCAAGAGGATCTCTTGAGCCCAGGAGACTGAGGTTGCTGTCAGCTGTGATGTCACAGCATTTTACCTAGAGTAACAGAGTGAGACTCTGTCTCAAAAAAAAAAAAAAAAAAAAAAAAAGGAATGCATTATGGGACTTACCCTTTTAAGTCTGGGTTCCAGAAAATAGGTCTTTTATCTTTCCTTATACTTTGACTTGTATTTCTAGGTCTTTTTGCTCCTTCAATCATTTTACAGCTCATAGCTGGAGGTTCTCCCCGTCCCATAGTTCTTCTCAGAAAGAGAACTTTCCCTCTGTCTGGAGATTTGGTGCTAGAGAAGGGTGTGTAGTTACTGTGGGAGGAATCAGCATCTTCCTGCAGAATCTCGGCCAGTGTTCTCACTGTTCTTGTGGTAGATTTCTGCTGTCACATTTTAATTCAGATTCTTCAGTGGGAGTTCCTATAAACAAACTGCCACAGAACTCACTTTTATTCAATATTTCATCTAAATATGGTTATACTCATTTTTAGCTAGATAGCATATGAATTAGTTCTTGCACTGAATCAAGTCCAAGACCAGATGGGGCTTGCTTTTTCTGGGGAAGACAAAGCGTTAAGTTTTCTTGTCTTAGTTGTGAAAAATGCCAGCTTGAGCACCTGGCTGGCATCCTAATTGTCTTAATTTGTGAAGCAGAGGGGCCATATGGCCCACCTGATCAATTATGTAGGTATTGATGAAGATGAGGAGGAAACACCATCATCCAAAGAGGCCTAGTCAATCATTCAGTCTGCTGTTTCTGTCAAGAGTGTCCTGGCCCCTCAGTAAAAACCTGCCTGCAGCTGCTACTGCTGAAGACAGAAGGCAGTATTGGTGTTTTGTCTGAGCTGGTCCTGAAAAGCCTTTGTTTGTAGGGCGAAGAGAATGTTTGGTGAGTCTAAATTAAATGCTTAGGAAAACAGAGGTAGCACAGAACCCCCTGTATGAAAAAACTAACAGCGATTTAAAACAATGGTCATTGTCTTTGAAGGTTAAAATAAAAAAGGATGTATGTCTTGCTCAACAAAAATATTCCTTCTTTGTAAAAGCTGTTTTCCCCCTTGCTTGAACAACATAAGTTAGGGTCCTACCTTGAGTCCTGTTATCACTATTTATTTTCAAAAGCTTCTCTAGAGTGACAAGAATAAAGATCTCTTTTCTTTGGGGGGAATTCAAATAATTTTCAGACATTTTTTATGATTTCACTAAAAAACTTAGTTTTTTAAAACCATGGGCATGGAATGAGGGTTGCAAAGGAGCGCCCACAAGCAGAATTGTTCTTGTTTGGCTCTGGGCTTTTAAGACGTGAGAAATTTTACACAAAAATGCATATTCTCCCTGGCAATGATCAGTGGAAGATGAGTGGCAACTGCCATCCTGAGATGAGGCATAACCCACAGTCCCCTCAACTTTTAAGGACACGCACAAGGCCTGCTTCATTCTCTTACATCGCCTGCGTAGCCCTGTTCCTGAATCCTGACCCAAACCACCACCTGTGATGCTGTGGAGAAACTGAGGCACAGAGTCACCCCGAGGAAAAGAAAGCTAGCTCCACTGGGACCTACCTTACTCTGAATGTGAATGAGGGAGGACTTGAAGCAGGAAAACATTTTTTTAAGCAACTAAAGGCATGTCTCTCAGGAAAGGTATATACCCATTTGGTACAGGGAAAAGAATGAAATTCAGCAGCCCATTCCTTATGTGGTATTGTCTGCCACAATACCTTCCAGACACTTGTCAAGGAGAATAAAATCAATTGAAGAAGGCAGTGTTTGCAGAGGCTGACTTTGGGATGTATGTCTACCCACTGCTCTAAATTCTATGAACTGTTTTCTGGATTAAGTTACTCTAGTTTTGGACCTGAACCACTTTTGCAAAGTGTTTCTTATGTCCTGCTCACCAGTCTAAGGTAGGTGCCATGGATATGCCACCCAGTGCTGGCCAGTGTCAGCATTCTACTGGGACTTTCCATCCCAACATTCCTTTCTGGATTCAGCATGGTGAATACATGTGTTTTCTCTGAGAATTTTTTTTCTTCTTTTTTAAAATAGTGCAAACATTAGAATCATTATACCACATCTGATTTCTTTCCTTGCACTGGTGGATAAAAGGTCAGAGTCAAAACCCATAATCTGCCTCTAGCAAGTATTTGAGACACACAGTTGAATGTTGTGCATTTGGTACCTTACTGCATTATTTTCTGGATTTCTCAATATTTAATTTTTCTTTGCCTTTTTTCTTGACTACTAATTTATTAAGTGTTTTAAAAATAGGTATTTTTTTAAATATCTATGGCTACTAGGTATTACATAAGTACAAAATGAGTAACCAAAGTGGGCATTCCGAACAGTATTTTCAGTTAAATTAGCCTAGGTAAAATAAATTGTCAAAATGAAACCCTATGTTTATGGGTCCTAATATATAATCAAGCATAATGCTTGCCCATTCATTTCAAATTCAATTTAATTTTATTTCTGTTCATTTCCCCCATGTCCTTGATATAAATTCCTACCTCCACAAAAACTGATAGCTTGTTTGATAAATTGGGTAGGGTCTTCTAACTGGTTTTGCTCACCCATCACCATAGCTGCCTGGCTGGTGTCTGAGATGTGCTGGGTTGTCTGGGGCGGGGGTGGGGTGGGGGTGGTGTGTTTCCCCACCCCCACCCTAGGGTCCTCACTCCAGGCAGGTCTTGGTTGTTCTCCATAGCACTATCTCTTTTTCACTCTCAAATGTCACCCATGCAGGGGCTGAGAGTTTTTGACCTGGAGGAGATTCCAGTTTCTGTTTTTCATGTTTCCCTTTCTCAGTGACTTTTTTTGGATATCCCCAAATTCGTATCTGGCTCCTGTTGGGATCTTTTCCTCTCAATTAATATTCCAAGTGAAAATCTTGAAACCTCACTTCTTTCTCTAGCATTTTTCTGTATTGTTAATTGGAAAAGGAAAGAGAAGAAAGGAAGTTAAGGGTGTGTCTGTATAATAGGAAAGGTATAAAAATCAGGAGCATGACTTTATATCTCTATATAAAGATATAAAAATCAGGAGTATGATACCAACATTCCTGAGTGGCATAAAAAGAGATGGCAGGGAAGAAGATCTTGCATCTCACGGTTTTCTGCACTAGACAACAGGTGGTGGTGTTGATTTCTAAACCAACTTGTTTTTGGTTTGGAAATTGATGAGGGTTGTTTGGTGCAGGAATGGCTTTGGGATAATTTAAGGAGAAGGCACTTTGCAGCTAACACAAGTCAAGTTTGGCCTTTACAACTCATGAAACTTCAGATCTGGTTGGAGAGAAAAGGCTTGCATATGTAACCCAACTAGAGAAGAATTGAATCATATGACAAATCACAAAATTATATATTAAAAGCAGTAAGTGTAGTACACCCATAGTTCTAAATTCAACCCAGAACCAATGGCTGGGAAATTTTCTTGGAGAGCACTTAGTTTTATTTTAGCAATCCCTTCCTAAATTATAGTAAAAATCCTCATGTTTGGAATTTTATAAATTTGTTGATTATTGCAATCATAACTGTGTTTTATAAGATCTTCTTTTAATACCTTTCACTATTTTCTAAAATTATTAATGTGACTCCTTGCCTAATGAGTTTTAAAGCCACTTGTTTCTTAAATTTCTTTGGTTTTAGTGTTGTATGAACAAACCCATCAGATACTGGGTCTCATCTAGGAAATACTATTGTAGTGAGTATAAATTCCCATTGTTGGGCTTGGCGCTTATAGCTCAGTGAATAGGGCGCCAGCCACATACACCGAGGCTGACAGTTTTGAACTCGGCCTGGGCCAGCTGAACAACTGCAACAAAAAAATAGCTGGGCACTGTGGCAGGCACCTGTAGTCCTAGCTACTTGGGAGGCTGAGGTAAGAGAATTGCTTGAGCCCAAGGGTTTGAGGTTGCTGTGAGGTGTGACGCCATGGCACTCTACCCAGGGTGACATAGTGAGACTTTGTCTCAAAAAAAAAAAAAAAAAAAAAATTCTCATAGTTGCAACAACAAATAAAATTCAGGTCAACTTAAACTGGATAATTCAAATGACTTGGTAGCTTACTACTTAAAATTACAGTTTATTTTAGATAAATATGTAGATGTTTTGATGTTCCCTGTTTTTTTAATCCATCTTCCTGTGGGCTAAAGGTTATACATTCTGTCACTGATGGAAAAGTATCCAGTGTAAGGAAAAGAAGAAAAAGAAAAAAAACAAAACAAAAAAAAGAAAAGAAAATAGTGACTAATTCTCATATAAATTGGATTTAATTTTGACCAAAGTACATTACTTAAACATTAATTTTTAATTCAATTTGTTAATATGTTGTTTAGGATATTGTATCCTCATTTATAAGTGACATATGTTTGTAATGTCCCCTTTATAATAATATATTTTCTCCAATTTTAATATCAGGTGTACCTAGATCAATTAGAATGTTTTTGAAGTATTTCTTCTTTTTCTATTGTCTATAAGATTTGGCATGATCTGTTTTTTGAAATTATCTTTTACTTTTGTTTATAAATATTAGTTGTTTATTTTTTGATACTTAAAAAAAAATAAGAAGTTAACTGATGACTCCATACTGAACCTCAGAGTCAAAGCATTGTATAATATACATACTCTTACTTGACAATGTGAATGTTACTTTCTTTGCATTATTATTATTATTATAATTGCTTAATATTTTGATGTAGCAATTGTCTGATTCCTTTTCTGAATGTACTTATGTTCGTTTGTTCTTTATGAGGTTTTCTTTTCTAGTCCTTATCTTAAACATTGTTATTGTTATTAAATTTTAAGCCTTTTTAAATTTGGGAAGGCAAAAAAATGGAAACCTAATAAACACATATATATGTAAAAAATAAAAATAAAAAAAAAGAAAGAAAAGTATCCGGTGTACATCTCATCTTTCATCTTTTCTGAGCTCTGCTGAGCCTGGTCTTTGAGATCTGCCTTGCTTCTTGTTGTGTCCACTGTTGAGGCGTATCCTGTGGTTTCTGATCACCAAGTCCTCTACCCGCATCTTCTGGGCCTACATTGCAAGACCCAGTGGGCCTCCTTATCTGCTCCCTGGCTCTCTTAGTTAGCCTGGGGAATGGTTGGCTGCTGTCTGCTCCATCTGGGGGCATACTGGATCGGGAGCAGGATGCATGGAGGGCAGGACAGGCCACTGCGGAATACTCTGTCAACACTTATTCTGTACATACTTTCATACTATCCTGCTGCTCTTTGATGATATAGAGTCCTCTGAGAAAATGACTTGTTTTTGAGTTTGAGTTAATAGTTTGGGAGCTAATTTTCCCTACTTTTCTATTTCTATCTTATCCAGGGAATGTTGTCTCTACCAGGGTCTTGATCCCTGGAGGGGTCACTGTGAGAACCCTTTTTCAAGATCCTATACCAACCATTCACTCTCTGAATCTTTTCCAAGCCTCTCAACCCCAGACCTGAAAAAATTCTTATCTCCTTTTTGTGTAGCAAAGAAATGGCTCATATCTCATCACAGGTTCTCCCTCTTTTATGGTTCATGTTATAAAATTTTAGTGCTCTAGAACTCACTTTTGAAGATAGAAAATACATCTGTCTGCCTGTCTATCTATCTATCTACATTTTCTTTCCATGCTATTGTATCTTTCCCTCTCAAGAGCCAATTTTAGAATTCAAAATGAAGAATTTGATTTGTTGAATTTTGCTTGCTGGGTTCTTTGGTATTTTCCCTTTTCTAGAACAAAAACCTCAGCCTACAGATCTTTTTTAAATGGTGAAGATGTTGCAGGATAAAAAGGAAATGCCAAGAAGGAGGAATACATCTGGTAATATTTTAAAATATTTTATAGCAACTTAGATAATATAAACTTAAATGACTTAGGTAGCCTACTATAAAATTTTGCTCTTTGTGGAGGATCTAGGAAGAAGCGAGGTGTGTTTCTCAAGACCCTAAATCCAAACAGTCTTGAAATTTACCATAAGAGGCAGATTTTTCTCTTCCTTCCTCCTTGGCTATGAAAATATTCCTTATGACACGGCTTTCTTTTCCATGCCCTTTCATAACCTGGGAAGGTTGGTTGGCAAATTTCCAGTAAGCAACGCTCACTGCATCTAATAGACTCAAACTGTCTCCTTGGCAAATAATAGAAAAGCCCTGTGGCTAAAAATGTCAAGTCTGGGATGCTAAAGCTCTATAAGAGACACTATAGGGAATGTTGTTCCTGGGCTAGGGAATAGGCTGGGTAACAAATGTCTTTTTCCAAACTTGTCAATGCCTATGATGCAAAGAAAACAATATTAAAAGGAATGGGGGAATGTTCAGGGAGCAAAAATGAAGACACTTTATTTGAATATTTTAAAAAATGTTTTTATAATTTTTTAATAAATATTTGATAATGATTAAATATCACATTAAAAGGATCAACTAGATCCTTAAATCATCATGGATTTAAGCTCATAGATAATTAGGAAAAGGTCAAAACACTCCCAGATCTCTAAGTTCATGATAGTAAAGTTGCATTTCTTTCCTAATATTCATAGAATGCTTATGAAAAATGCAGTGCAAATGGATACTTTATTCACATAAAGGGCTGTTGAAATTAAACATGGATGCTGAGTACTGCCACTCTGGGTGTATTATATATTCCACAGACAAGGGAATCGTGGCTAATTGACATAGGTATGTATAATTTATTTGTATATACACATATATGTATATGTGTGCATGCAATTTTAAAAAATTAAAATGTATTTTTCCCCATTAGACAGAGTACTGTCAGGCCATAATTTTACACCATAGAGTATTGGTTAGGAGAATGGTGCTTGAATCAGATTGCCTGAGTGAAAACCATTTATTAGCTACGTGACCTCAGGCAAGTTACTGAACTGTTTTGTGTAGCAGTAACTTCATCTCCAAGATGGGAATGATAATTGCCCCTACCCCATGCATGGGGTGATTGTGAGGATTAAATGAATTAAAACATGGCACTATATAACGTTCAAAATAAATGTGAATTTTCATTATAATTACTGCCATGTGTAAGGCCCCATGCTAGGTGATCTGAGAAGTAAGAGTAAAAATACACACAGTTTACACACTTATATAGTTAATTGCCTGTTTGGGAAATCAAGCTACATTTCTATGTAAAGTAAAATATTAATATCTGAGAAGAAAATCAACAGTTCTGTTAAGCAGCACAGATCAGCCTCTTAGAAACAAAAGCTGTGGCGGACGGGGTGACATGGACCAGGGGACTATTTTTATATAAAGTGTCAGTCTCACCTTTGCATCCCTTCACCTGATGCTTATTTCTTTGAATATGATGAAAGAAGTCTTAGGCAGATTGTATGATAAACATGGTTTGCTGTGGTCCAGTCTGTATTAATCTGGCAGTGGTTTAGCCATGGGTAAGCATTAAATGACGCAGATACTGATGCTGGATTAAGGCTCTTGACAACAGAGACGGGGTGATCTGTGAGTGCTCTGAGAAGTGGGCCAGCCTGTCAATGTCTGCAACTTATAGAGAACTAGTGACTGCTTTAGCTGATTTTTATGAGATTTACAGAGAGTACCAAACTGTGATTATCCAGCTTAAGAGGTAATTCTGTACAAGAACTAGTACAGAACAGTGTGTATCTAAATGCCAAAAGAACAGCACATTTAATGAGTGCTCCATGAGGTCAAGGACAGGGCTGCTTATTATGTTTGGGATGATCATGGAAGGCCTTGGCAAAATGTGATTATGAATGAGCCTTAATAAGAATTTGAGGTAATACTTGCACTAATTAATTTCTTTTAACTCCAATATTAGGTCCCTCAACTTAATTTTTAAATTTGTTACTCCATATTTTCATCTAAAGACTATCCCTGAATGGTGCTCCATAACAAAAGACAATTTTTAGGCTAACTTATGAGTTTAATAGGTTTCTGTGGGTTTTTCTGAAAATGTAGCCTTCATCTAAGACATTGCTTTCTGTGAGGAAAGCAGAGGGAACTTACTATGAATTTCAGATAGTTAACATACAAACTCAGTTTTGAAAATTCTGCTTTAATTGGTTCTTTTATTCAATAATTATTTATTAAGGGCTTTTGATATGTCAGAATTGTAGGCACTGAGGACACATCAGTGAACAAAAACAAAGGTACCTGCCCTCATGGAACTGACATTCTAGAGAACGGAGATAGTTAAACCTTAAATGTAGTAAATAACTGGTATACTAAAGAAAAAATAGAGTAGTATAAAAGAAATGGAGTGAGTGGCAATTTAAAATAGGATGGTCATTGAGAAGGTGACATTTAAGCAAAGTGTGAAGGGAGCTGGCCAAGGTACCACATCTGGGGAAAAAGCATATAAGGTAGAAGGAAGAACCAGTTCAAAGGCCCTGAGGCAGTAGCTTATGAGTGAGTTTAAGATCAGAAAGGAGGCTAGTGTCATTGTAGGGAGTGTGGAAGAGAGAAACAAATGAGGTCAGAAAGATAACTTGTGTAGTGGCGGGAAGGGAACTTGCCAGGTCATGTTGGGCTTTGCGAGCTATTATAGAGGGCTTGAAAAAGTTAAACATCATTTGTATTGGCTGGCTTAAAGTAGGGTCCACCTATACCAAAATAATTCCTCCTTTTACCTGTATCCTATACTTAAATGTTCATAAAAATCACCTTGTTAAAATTTAGATTCTGATTTAGTAGGTCTGATACAGGCCCTGAGATTCTGCATCCTTTGACAAGCTTTCAGGAAATACCAGGTTGCTGCTCCACAACCACACTTTGAATGATAAGAGCAAAAGAGATACTAAGCTTCCAGGGGCTTTGGGGCTGGTTGCAAAGGCCCTCTTTTCCCCTTTGAGCCTGAAAGGACTATCTCAAAAGGTTTTTCTTTACACTGTCATATTAGCCATGGGTTTCCTCACTATTTATGGTCTCATTACCTGACTATTAAGAACATGGTCCAGGGCTGACTCCAGGAACATGGAGAAGGTTGTGGCTGCTTCCATGCAGAGAGTAAAAAGTTTTTAGGGCTTCTTAATTACTACTATGGAGGCTCTGCTTCTGAACCTCAACGTGGCAAAACCTATTCTGCTCTTTTAAGGATAATTTCACACTCTGATCACGTTTATGTCTTTTTTTTTTTTTTTTTTTTTTCTGAGTCAGTTTCAGTTTGTCCCCCTCGGTAGAGTGCTGTGCTGTCACAGCTCACAGCAACCTCAAACTCTTGGGCTCAAGCAATTCTCTTGCCTCAGCCTCCCGAGTAGCTGGGACTACAGGCGCCTGCCACAATGCTTGGCTATTTTTTGGTTGCAGTTGTCATTGTTTATCAGGCCTGGGCTGGCTCGAACCCGCCAGCTTCAGTGTACATGGCCGGTACCCTACTCACTGAGCTATGGGCACCGAGCCCTCGTTCAAGTCTTACTCCAATTACAGAAGCTCTCACTCACCATCTTCACTCCTGGTCCTAAAGCTTGAGTGATAGACCCCAGCACTGAACGTAGGCCTGAGGCAGTTGGATGAAGTGGGTTATGTTCCCAGGCAGAAGAGGTGCTCCTGTGTGTTAATAGGTAAGGCTGAGTTTTTTTAAAGAGCCAGCACAATAATTTACAGCTGAGCAGGCCTGGCAGGATAGCCATTTGCAAATATAAGCCATAGGTTAAGGAGTAAGATAGCTGTGGATTTCAATTGTGCTTCCACCCTTTACTATGTAATTTCGGGAATGTTCCTTAGTGTCTCTGAGCTGCAGTTTTCTCATCTGGAAAATGGGGATGATACCAATACTTCCTTCATGTGGAGAAGATGACATTTAAGCAAAGTGTTAAGGGAGCTGGCCAAGGTTACCACATCTAGGGAAAAAGCATATAAGGTAGAAGAAGAACCAGTGCAAAGGTTTTTACTTTACTTTTTACTAAGTAAAGTACTCTTTACTAAGTAAAGTGCCTGGCATATGTGATATAAAACACTAGTTGCTGTGATTTTGATAATTTCTACTATCATCCCACCACACATCAAATCGCTTCAAGGCTTGGCATTATAGCAACTACTTTTACGTCCTGAAGTTAAGGTACCAGAGCAAATCCCTTAGCAAAGGCGTTCAAAGACGAGACACAGAAGCCAACAGTTTCATCATGGTATCTGTCCCAAGAAATAACTGAATTGAAAACGTTTAGTTCAGAAAATAGATACTACGGGGCCAGGTCGTGATGGCTTTGTTAAGGTTATCTTGCATAAAAGGAATAGAGGAGTTCATTGAGACCCTGAGGGGACAACTAAAATTAACCAGAAGAGAGGCAGGGCAGCACACGCCAGGCCCACGTCAAAGAAATCTCCCCTGCAGCGCCCGCGGGTCCGCGCGGGCCGGGGTCGGGTGGGGAGGGGGGCGTCTGGTGCGCAGCTGCGGCCGCGGGGCCAATCACTGGGCGAAGCCTGTCCTCGCGCGACTGTACACTTCGTACACTCGTGACGTTGACGGTTGCCATGGAGAGGCTCGCTTGGTAGGCACCGCGAGCTGGCGCCAGGAGTCGCAGGGTCGGAGCGTGGCTTTGAAGCCGCGTCCTCCATCACCATGAGCGGCCGAAGTAGGGGTCGAAAGTCCTCCCGTGCCAAGAGCCGGGGCAAAGGCCGCGCCAAAACCCGAGTCCGCGCTGGTCCTGACGATGCCCTGCGCCACCCGGATCCACCACAGTGCCAGAGGCTCGGGGAAGACACCAAGGCGGCACAGGTGCGGACTGGCGCGGGTTGGGGTGGCCTGGAAACCGCTGCGCCCGCGCCGCCCGCGCCGCCGCTCCGGCCCGGGGACGAGGCCGCCTGCAGGCTCCCCCTGGATTGTGGTCTCGCTCTCCGGGCCTGTGCGGCCGGCGACCGTGGGCAGGCCGCGACCAGGCCCGGCCCGGGGAAGACCACATCTCTCTCGGAGCGTCTGGCAACAGACACTGTCTTCGTGGGAACTGTGGGAACCGTGGGAAGGCCGAAAAATGTCCCCCGCGTTGGAAATCAGCGAGGTCCTGCTGGGAAGAAGGCCCCAGAGACTTGTAGTACAGTGGGGCGCGGCCCTCAGGCTGTGGCTGGTGGGAAGCTGAAGAAGGGGCCAGCGGGCGAGTGTACCTCAGGGTCTGCAGGGGAAGAAAGGAAAGTGGATAAGGATGCAGGGTCAGGGCCCCCTGTGACAGAAGGCAGCATGGATACTCTGGAGACAGTCCAGCTGAAGCTGGAGACCATGAATGCCCAGGCAGACAGGGCCTACCTTAGGCTCTCGCGCAAGTTTGGGCAGTTGAGATTGCACCATTTAGAGCGCAGAAACCTCCTCATCCAGAATATTCCAGGCTTCTGGGGGCAAGCTTTTCAGAACCACCCCCAACTATCATCTTTTCTCAACAACCAAGATAAAGAGGTCCTCACCTACTTGAACAGCTTGGAGGTAGAAGAGCTTGGCCTCGCCAGATTGGGCTACAAAATCAAGTTTTACTTTGGCCGCAACCCCTATTTCCAAAATAAGGTGCTCATCAAGGAATATGGGTGTGGTCCTTCGGGTCAGGTGGTGTCTCGTTCTACTCCAATCCAGTGGCTCCCGGGACATGATCTTCAGTCCCTAAGCCAAGGAAACCCAGAAAACAACCGTAGCTTCTTTGGGTGGTTTTCAAACCACAGCTCTATTGAGTCTGACAAGATTGTGGAGATAATCAATGAGGAACTGTGGCCCAATCCTCTGCAGTACTACCTTTTGAGTGAAGGGGCCCGTGGAGAGAAAGGGAAGGAAAAAGAGGGGAGGCAAGGTCCAACTAAGCCAGTGGAGACCCCAGAGCCTGGGGTGAACCAGTCCAACTGATTCTGCACAAGTCTCTACTACCTCCTGCCGGATCATTCCTGGCTCACTACATGTGTGTTTGGCTATCTGCCTTCTTTTCATTTTGGCCTCTGTGTACTGTATCCCCTTTAGGTCTTTTGTTACAAGAATATGGCATTTATGATCATGTTCTTTTGCTTCCTCAAAACCTTCTCTTTTACATTAATGTCATATGTTGTATGATTTCACCCTGCTGTTTATATGTTGAACACACGTACTTCAGATGTGTTCTGCCTTTATTTACCTTGCCTGGACCCTGTTGACTCTGGCCTTTCCCACTTGTTTTTGACCTGGACACTCAAAAGTCATCCTCCTGGAGGACTAGTGCATCATCAAGCTCTGCTACTTCAGGCCTAGTGACTTGCTGGACTTTCTGCTCTTACTGGCCAAGCATGTCATTTGTGGCACGTTTCTGTTGCCATTGCCGAATGAAGCCAGTGCCTGTGATATTGGCCATCAGCCAATCAGACTTACTGTTTCGTGGGTCTGGGGTCACCATTCAAGATGTTATTTACTTTATCTTTGGTTTTGTCCTGCTGGCCATCCAGCAGAATGGCACTTGACTGCTGGGCATGCATGAGGCTATGGGCAAGAAATAGTATGCCATGTGTTTTATGCCATCATGAGTCTCTTGCCTCTGGGATTTCCTATGGGTGGACCTTCATTAAGGTCTACTTTATGCCATGTCTTCTTACTGTCAGGCCATTGAATTTTGCTAGGTTGCTGTTGGCCCCAATTGGTTTTCTGGTCAACAAGAACCTCAAGAACTGCCTGTGGACTCAGGTCCTCTGCCAGTGCATGAGACACAAATCTACTCTCCCCAGCTTCCAGAATCCCTACTAGCTGCTAGAATGAAGGACAGGCTGGTATGTGTGGACATGTGCTCACAGTCACTATGCTGTGGATCCAGGTGAGGGTGGGGACTGGACTCACAGAAAATCTAGGTACCTTTGTCAACTTCTTAACCCTTTCTGTGACATGACCAGGGTACCATAGAGGGGATCTGGGAAGAAGTATTTCTGATCTATGGGCCTCTACCTACTTGACTCTGTCTACAAACTTCTTATTTGGCCCTCTTTACTCTTTCCTTTATTCTTCCTTCCCACTCTTCCTCCCTTGCCACTTTATTTTTTCTTTTTGTTTATATAGTGCTACAACTAAGAGAAAACTATAAAACAATGGTTTTCTGCTTACAGCTAGGGAGATAGCTGGAGACTTGCTATGCACATTCCCGTGCTGGGCTGAAAGAGATTAGAGGAAACCAGTAGGCCAAGTAGATCATCTATAGGCAAACCCTGGTCCTTTCTCCTGGGCTTACTCCACAGTTCTGAAGTTGAAAATTCTTTTCATGCTTTTGAATTTGCTTGATTATAAATCTCTGGGCAGCAGTGTTGTAGACTAGTATTTACTCTTGTTTTGACTTCTTAATTTTTTTTTAGATTCCCCTTATGACCCAACCAAGTGCCTCTTGCTATTTTCTCCTCTTGGGCAGCCTCTGGCCATCTGGATCCTCTGTGGCCAGCTTTTTTACTCGTGGCAGTCCTTTGTTCTCTTTGCTTCTACCTTCAGTTGTCCATAGGGGTAGGCTTTAGTGTCCAGTGTTGGGGGCGGGGTCCCAAGGTTCTCCTCGGTCATGGGGATGGGCAGAATCAGTTCTGGGTCACATCCATTTCCTATGGATGTGAAAGCTGAACTGGACCCCTTTTCCCCTCCCCTCATCCTTAAAGGTGGGAGAAAGATTATATCTACACCTGTCCTCTACCTGACTTTCCTTTCCTTATGGAAGACCTCATTCTAAGTTCTGCAAAGAAAGACCTTGATTCAAAGTTGTAGTGAGGGTGTGCTAGATGGGAATTGGAGCAAAAACTTAGAGCAGGCATGAACCTGGTATGGAATGGGCCTGGAAAAGCAGATGGGAATGGTTTGAGGCATTACAGGGAGGGTATGTATGTCTCTCAGTGATGGAGAGGATGGGAGGGACCTCTCAGGAACAGGAAGGGAGAATTCAGGAGGCTATGGGCAAATGATGCCTAGATGAGAGTGTGTCCAAAGTTTCGCTTGATCTGTATCTCATAATTTGTGGATTTTATAAATTACAGAAGAAAAACAGAATGATGTTATTTTGGATGCTTTCTCTTTTATTTGAGGTGTGACCTTGTTTATGTGGAAGATTAATGCTAAATGCTGCTTATTTGGCCTCTAAAAGGGGCCATTTTCTCAGTTTTTGCCAAATGGGAAAATAGAGCTATATGAGTCTGCATTTATGTTTTTCGTTTTGTTTTAAACTTTTTTTTCCCTCTTTATTATGGATATTTTCAGACATGCACAGAAATGGAGAGACTGGTGCCTGGGTCCCATGTGCTCATCACCTGGTTGCATCAGTTATCAATTATGATTGATCTGGTTTCATCTGTATCTCCCTCTGCCCACCTGTATTGTTTATTGAAAGTCCAAGGCACTGTACCAATGCAACCATAACTACTTTTGAAGGTTGGTACTCTACATTGATGGTGATAGTGGTGGGGTGTGCTATCATTATCACATCAACTCTGCTTTTTGTTTGTAATGAGAGATTGGCCTTAGAAATAAAACTAATGAGAGATGGGCCTTAGAAACAAAAGTCTTCAGAATTAACAAAGAGTCTCAAAAAGAGGTGAGGGGATGTTGCCTTTCCCTTATATCCACACAAGGAGGGAGAGACTGTTCTCTTGTAAAACTCTTTTAAAGACTGAATATGATAAGGTACTGAATTGAGACCATTCACCAGAATATCAGTCTTTTTTTCCTATGTAACATGGAGACTTGTGTGACTGTTACGATTGTTATCAGCTTATCCTGGTCTTGGAAGTATAATTTGGAAATTGTTGCTATGTTCTGTGAAAATAGCCTCCCAAAAGTAATCAATAACTGGTTGTCATTCTTGATAATTTGACACCCTGGTAATAATGCAATATTTCTGTGTTCCTGAACTGTATAAATAATTGTAAGCTTGCTTGCATGATGGAAAAAATAAAAGCCTGTATCTCTGTTATATTTCTGATTTTCAAAAAATTGGAAGGTTGCTAGCCAGAGGCTAGACAGCTGAAGGGATATATACTTGGGCCTAAGTAAGTGATTCTGAAGCTTCAAAATCTCATGGTGACACAAAAAATACACAAAATTCTGATTTCCAGGCCTTTTCAGTGATTTAGATTTTGTGGTTCTGAGGGGAAGCCAGGTAGTCTTATTTTTAACAAGCTTTTCAGATGATTTGAGTGGGAATTCAGTGCTTCCCTAATGTTAAGAGTATATCTGAGGCAGGTGGGGAATCCTGTTAAAATTTGAGTTCTGATTTAGTAGTCTGGGGCAGAACTATGATTCTACATTTGAAACATGCAGATGATGGTATTGTCTGTGGTTTGTGAACTGCACTTAGAGCAGACGAGGTGACCTTAAAGGCCTTGCAAACTAGAGTAATTGTGCTCAGCTTTGGCTATACATAAGAGTTACCTATGAAACTTAAAGAAATACACTGTTGGTGCTCTACACAAAGACCAGCTAAATCAGAATAGGGCAAGAGGCTAGTCCAGGCATATATATGTATATATACATATATTTTTATTAAATCATAGCTGTGTACATTAGTGCAATCAAGGGGCACAATGTGCTGGTTTCATATACAATCTGAAGTATTTTCATCAAACTGTTTAATATAGCCTTCATGGCATTTTCTTTATTATTGTATGTAGACATTTGTATTCTGCATTTAGTAAGTTTCACCTATACTCATAAGATGCAGCGGGTATGACCCCACCAATTACCCTCCCTTCATTCCAACCTCCCCTCGCCCCTCCCCTCTCTTGGCCCTTTCCCCATATTCTTGTGCTATAGCTGGGTTATAGCCTTCATATGAAAGCTATAAATTAACTTCCTAGTAGGGCTGAGTACATTGGGTACTTTTTCTTCCATTCTTGAGATACTTTGCTAAGAGGAATATGTTCAGGCATAGATATTTTAAATGTTTCCTGGGTAATTTTGATGTCTAATGAGAGTTGAGAACTAGGTCTTCTGATGCTGTTCATTTCAGATCATTTCCCATCAATCAGCAGAAATAATGGCAGACCACCAAATACCCACATACAGATTTCCAGCAGTTGGAGAACATTAGAGGTGGGCTGTTAATTGATAAGGAAATAAAATTGCCTTATATGATTAAGGACTTGAATATGCAATATTCAGGGCATAGTAGGTGCTCCAATGGTGAATGAATGAATTTAAAGCATTGTTAATATTCAGATCCCTTAGGACCAGGTTGGTAATCAAATTTGTGAAGTGGGCCAAGTTTGTTTCATAAGAACATCTGCATAAGTTTACTGGGGCAGTCGTAAAAGAAATCCACAGACTAAGCAGCTTAAACAAGAGAAATTTATTTTCTCAGTTCTGGAGTCTAGAAATCTAAGAGCAAGATGTCAGCAGGGTTGTTCTTCTGTGGGCCTCTCCTCTTGGCTTTTGTTTAGCTTCCTTCTGTCTTCACATGGTCTTTTTCTCAGGGTGTCTGTGCCCTAACAGTCTTATACTGGGACCCACCTAACTGGCCTTATTTAATTTTAATCACATTTTAAGGACCCTGTCTCCAAATTCAGTCTGGGGATTAGGACTCACATACAAATTTGGTGGGTGTGGGGGAAGAGTCATTTTAGCCCCTAACAACATCTTAACTTACATTCTTTTGACACATATGTGTTTTTTGTTATAGTAGTTAATTTCATTGAGGTTTATCACATTCCAGGCACTGTTGCAGGTGCTTTATAGAGATTGTTTATTGAATCTTTATGACAGTCCTCTGAAGTAGATGTTTTTACCCCATCTGAGGGGCTAGGATGGGGAAATGGACAAAAAAAGAAGTTAAGTAAATTGTTTAGGTTCTTGCTGGTAATGAGCCAGGCTTTAAACTCAGGCAGTGTGGTTCAAGAGTGCACACACCTATAGCTCTTGGCTGAAAATATAGGAACAGTGTTCAGTATCATCTAATTTTGAATGTTTTCAACTAAAAGTCTTTTAAACAACTACACATTTAATAGAGAGTGTTTCTTTTAGCTGATGTGCATAGGGCAGAAGGGATGGAAGTGGTGTGCTCTTTGAGTGTGAACCTGTTTGTGGTTTCTGCACAGTTCCTGCTACAAATTGGGAGGGTGACTACCCTAGTTAAGCTCATACTCTTGCTTCTCCTCATGTGCAGAACCCCTATTTTCCAGGCCTTTTTTTTCAAGCAGCTCTCCTCAGTTCCTTAGAATCCCTTCAATCCCTTAGCCCTTCAATCCAGGACTCGCCGCCTCTCTGTGGGCTCATCATTCTATAAGGACCAGTTTCTGTCATAGACAGTGGAGATATAGCTATGAACAAACACAGCTCCGGATTCTTCTGTCCCTCTCCTAGGTTTCAGCCTCTTCTCAGCTTTTGGCTGGGATTGTCATCAATCTGTTTCTATTCCCCTTTTTCTGTACAGAGCTGGTGAGTACCTTAAATCCCTGTGTGGGAAGCCTTCCTCCCTTGGCCTTTAGGTCAAAGTTCACAAGGCACTCAGACCTTTCAGAACCTGGAGAGTGAAGGCCATTTGGGGGTCATTCTGCTACAGTGATGTTAACGGTCCCTAGTCCTTTTTTCAGCTTTTGATTTTTATCACAAAAGGCCTTCTAGATGTTTTGACATTACCTGCTGGGCTTTTTTGGGAAGTGTAATGGGTTTTTACTGTCATGAGTGAGGAGGAGAGAAAAATAAATGGTCCTTCCACCCTTAACTTACCCAAAATCTTGAACAACTTTTGACTTTCTCTTTCTACACCTTGGGCTTCTTTCTTCTAGTCTGCTACAGTGATTGGCAACAGAGGAAAGAGATATACCACTCTAAGGAAGCACCTTAGAATGACCTAGGGCAGTGATTTTCAAACTGTGTGCCGTGGCACACTGGTATGCCACGGGAGGATCTTAAGTGTGTTGCAAAAGTTTTTAAAGATTATTATTATTTTATGTTGTTGTTGTTGCCCTTAATAGAGTGCTGTGGCATCATAGCTCACAGCAACCTCCAACTCTTGGACTCAAGCGATTCTCTTGCCTCAGCCTCTCAAGTAGCTGGGACTACAGGCACCCACCACAACGCCTGGCTGTTTTTAGAGATGAGGTCTCACTCTGGCTCGGGCTGGTCTCCAACCCGTAAGCTCAGGTGATTCACCCACCTCAGCCTCTCAGGGTATTAGGATTAGAAGTGTGAGCCACCATGCCCAGCCCCTACAAAGATTAGTAAGTTATTTCCAAAAGGAGTTCAATGCACAGTATATTCTTTTTTTTTTTTACTCTTTTAAAAAAATCAACAAAGTTTAAGTGGGATGGAAAAGTTTAACTATAGGTTCAAGTGTGCTGTGAGATAAAAAAGGTTGAAAAACACTGACCTAGGGAGGGAACTTTGGCAAATTCATCTGAAGACTTATAAAAATTCTTAGACATGGCAAATCCCTGCTACTGATGAGTGGCTGAAAGCCATCAGTTCTTAGGGCAGCAAGGAAAGTGGAGCCCAGGCTATCCAGCACATGGTTTCTAACTCTTTTTGCCCTCAGAATCTTGAATTCTGCTTTTGGAATCTTCTCCTTCTTTGTATTCCACTGTCACGCTCATGACTTACTTTAATTCAGTGGTTCTCAACCTGTGGGTCATGATCCCTTTGCCCTGGGTCGAACGACCCTTTCACAGGAATTGCCTAAGTACATCCTGCATATCAGATATTAAATTATGATCCATAACAGTAGCAAAATTATAGTTATGAAGTAGCAAATAAAATAATTTTATGGTTTGGGGTCACCACAACATGAGGAACTGTGTTAAAGGGTTGTGGCATTGGGAAGGTTGAGAACCACTGCTTTAACTGGTTCACTTTCACCTGAAACTCTGGCCTTGTATTAGTTTTGCTTCTATACCCTAGGTCAGCAGCCTTATATCAGGTGTCCAGCTATTGACTATTCAGAGCTCAAGCCTCAATTTCTTCCTCTTCCCTCACTCCTTCCTATCAACCTGGACCTCAGCTGAGGTTTGGCAAATATAAGACACGTTAGCTACCACTGAATGACACTTCATAGGTGAAAAAGCACATTCACTTATATTATCTTGATTATAACAACTATGCACAAGAAGGATCAAAGAGGTTAAATAACTTGACTAAAATCATAAAACTAGTAAGTAGTAGAGCCAGGACTCAAACTGGGTCTTCTAATTCCAAACTCCATCCATCCATGGATGAACATGCAGCCCAAGGCATATCTGGCACTATGAATTTAGGCATGTCTTTCCTCAGAACCTGTAGTTAACCTGCACAGCACATTAGCCAGTCCCTGCCAATCAATTTGAGTTGGTATATAAATGTGAACCTTCTTTACCATCCAAAACCATAGCCTGAATGCTGTCAGAGCTCAGGCAGGAGCAGGGCTGGCTTGACTCAGGGTGAGGCTTCCTCCAACTGTGTTGTTCAAAGGTTAGGATTGGAGGCTGAGTGAGGAGGGTTTGGCTGTAAGTATCAATACCTGCCTTTGAACATGGAAAAAGGAGGAAGTGTTCTTCCGTATTAAGTCTGGTGATGGGAAGGTGCAGGCTTGCTTCAGGGGCTGGAAGACATTAGGGCTCTGAGTTTGCATCTCTGCTCCCCTTCTCTTGGTTTTCAGGATTTGCTAGCTCCAAGCATCACATTCTCACCCAGCTGCACTCAGAGGCAGCAGGGGGCCTTATCACATGTCCCTGTTTTTATCAGTGAAGAGTGTTTGCCAGTTGTCCCAAGTGGATTTTAGGAGGTCTGACTTGAGTCCCTTGGTCCAGAATTAGGTCATACTCCTACACCCTACTTGAAGGAAATCTAGCCTCTCTGGTGAAAGTGGAGTTTTTCAGACTCTATGGTGAAAGTGGAGTCCTGCCATCCAGGAATAAGGAGAGATCAAGGGCCCAGAGCCAACAGGCAATTTTCAGTCACTTGTAGTCTTGTCCTTTCTGGGATGATTCTGCTGACCCTGGACACAGATGATACGTGGAGGTACCAGGCACCTGCCTTTCTCCTTTAGGTCTTCTTGCTTCCTCTTCTGACTAAAAGCTCGACCTTGTGCTTGGTGTTTTGTGTCTCTGTTACACAGTAAATGCTTTTAAAGCCAGGCAATTCATTTTTGCTTTTCATATCTCCCACAGCACCTAGCTCAGAGTTTTTTCAACATTTGATGTAGGTGGTCAGTGAATGCTAGTTGAGGGAATGCAGTACATCAGTGAGCTTTCTGAAATGTAAATTCAGTCATGCCAATCACCTGTTCAAAGCCTTCAGCAGTAAGTTCCAGAATCCCAAAGAGCTTATAACAGGCCCTCCATTAATTATCTGGCCCTACCTTTTGTTTTTTCAAACATTTTTATTATGAAAAATTTCAAATATATAGAATAGTTGAAAGAAAAGTGCAATGATCACCTATATATCTACCACTTAACTTTAGTGATTGTAAACTTTTTGCTATGTTTTGTCTATAAATGTATGTATATACTATGTATTACTATGTATATTCTGATGAACCATCTGGGATTTAGTTGCTTGATGCTTTACTCCTAAATACTCTCATGCATCACATAAAAAGTAAGGATGCCTTTCTACATAATCACAAGATGAATACCAGACTGCAGATTATTGTCTCCAAATACCATTTAGTATCCAGTCTATATTTAGATTTCTCTGTTGTTCCTAACATTAACTTATAGTGTTAGTTTTAAAATAAGGATTTAATAATGTTCAGGCATTCATTGTGTTTGGTTGTTATAAATCTTAAGTCTTTTTAAAAACCTTTCCT
This sequence comes from Loris lydekkerianus, assembly GCA_963574355.1. Taxonomy (NCBI): domain Eukaryota; kingdom Metazoa; phylum Chordata; class Mammalia; order Primates; family Lorisidae; genus Loris; species Loris lydekkerianus. The sequence goes on along the minus strand of CAUYPK010003714.1, from coordinate 25,052 downwards.
CTGATAACATTGACTTCGTGCAGAAGTGAGGGCAGTTGTCTTGTAGGATGCCCGTCGGAAAGGAGTGCCTACATTCATAGTGCCAGGTACCTGCACTGGGCTGCATGTTTATCCTTTGATGGGTGGAGTTGGAAGACCCTGGTAGGCTCTACTGCTTACTAGTAGTAGATTTGTCTGATCGGTTCTTCTTGGTGTTAACTTTTTCTTCTATCTCCTGTATTTCTTATAAACCCAAGATTCAATGAAACACCTTTTGGCAAGAATACTACCTAAGTGAGGTGGTGTACTTCATAATGTATCACACCAGAAGGTACACAATGATAGGCTGTTGTGCTGTTATTTTGATTTGTTGATTAAAATGGTGATCACCAGTCTCTCCTTTGTGAAGATGTTTTCCCTTTCCAATCAGCAGGTATTCTCTGGGATGGTACCCTGTCACTGTGAGGACTTTCTGTCTCCTAAAACTTTTTATTCCAAAGTCTTAGCAACCATTAATCATATTTACTCTGATCACTAATTTCGCTGTGTGTTGCAAAATGGTGATTTTATAATCCTGTCATTCCTTTTATGTACGTTAGGTGGTATTAGACCTTTCCCTCATCAGCTTGTGGGTTTTTATTTATTTAATATTTTGCGATCAGTTACAGATATTTGCTCAATCCACCCATGTTTTGTCCCTAACTAACCCTTGTGAGACTCTTCTCATCTTTGTCCCTATCTCTCATTTCCACTGTGTACTGTGGTCCAGCTGGTCTGAGCCACTCTAGTTGTCTGAATATCCACATTTGAGCAAACTGTTCACCCAGCAAGAAAGCCCTTTCAGATATGGCTCAGACACTACATATACTTGTTCTGTGCTGTTATTTTTAATCTTCCAAGGCTGAATTAATTCATCCTCCCCCCTTTTTTTGCAGTTTTGGCCGGGGCTGGGTTTGAACTCGCCACTTCTGGTATATGGGGCCAGTGCCCTAGTCCTTTGAGCCACAGGTGCCACCCTAATTCATCCCTTTTTTTATTTCCACAATATTTTTGTCCACACTTCAACTTACTATAGATAATGTAATAACTTGCATTTATCTTCTTACCTGTTTGCTCCCACCACAGAAGGTGAGATCCTTAGGTCACAGAATAATAATATTAAATAACATGTCTTCATCATTTTTGTATTCCCACAGCTCAGTGGCTTACGCATAGTAGGTGCTCATTAAGCAATGAACGAATCAACAGGTGAATAGCCCCTAGAGATTCATGAAGGCATCAGTGGCAGGGAGGTTAGAAGTGCCCAGCAGCAGAGCTTGGGAAAAGCTTCAAGTGAATAAACATGATCCTAATACAAATGGATTAAAAAGGGTGGGGGAGGGAAGCTATCAACCTGTACAAACCCTCAGGCAAAAACACTTAAACCCGTGATACCAAGTCACTCTTTTTAGCACAGTGGAAATCAAGTAGAAGAATGGAAGAGAACAGGAAAGCCAATGAAAAATGCTGGAAATGCACCATGTGTGCCGTGCTTTAGTGAAGTTCCACAGTGCGTGACAAAAAACAATGCTGATGTGGTTCTGGACGATGCCTTTCCCAGGGTCCTTTCTTTCTTTATACATAGATATGTACATAGACTGTGAGCTCTCCTAAGAGGATCCTTGAATTTAAATGACTTGAGAAAATCAAGTTAGAATAAAGGCGATCTCTAAAGGAGCAATATTACTGAAGAACAAACTAGACTGGAGGTTAACCCTGTAGAATAGAAATGAGTGAGTGAACCTGGGGGAAAAATCACCTTGAGCTTCACTACCAAATAGCTGAATTTCAGGATTTTGTGGAAAAATATGGCCATAAAAGCCCAGTACTGCTGTAGCTCATCCTGTGGCACCAGATATTTCATGAGAGAAAATTTAGAACACTTAGAGCGGGAGAAGGGTGCAAGATGAGGCATTTGAAACCCAGGAACATTCTAGAGAGGTTATCATCACAAAGCAGATTGTTCCTCAGGAGAAGAGGTTGTAGGGCCTCGACTGCTGGCCTGAGAGTTCTTCATCTGCTCTGAGAGCCTATCTTGCTGTCCCGCCGCCTCTGGGTTGGGAACCTTTGATTTTCATCCAGCATTTATGGGAGGGACACCGAGCTCCTACAAGTTTACAGGCCATTCTCTCCACCAGAGATCTTATCTGACTCCCAGTAGAATGACCCTCCCAACTCTGCTACTCACTTTGTGTTCTTTCTCACACTCCCTCTTCTTCACAGGATTTATCACAGTCCATGACCATGACTTTTCCTCTGAGTCTCTTTCTTCCCCTAGACTGTAAACTCCCAAGGGTCTTTGTTCACTGCTGGATGCCAAGTACCTACACATAGGAGGTATCCCACAATATTGGACTAGTGGAAGTGTTAGTGGCATGAGGCATGGCCAATTAAGAAGGCGGTTTGGATGGGTTATACCTTGGTATTGTCCTATGGCAGGAGGAGGTGTCTCTGCCTAATATGTAATCGGATTTTACTGAGTACCACTTGTCAAACAGTGCCAAGCACATTATACACATTATCACAACAATAACTGTGATAATCTTATTATCCTCCTTTTCCAAATGAGGTAAAAGAGCCCAAGAGAGTTTAGGTAACTTGTCCACAGCTACATAAGCTGTGATTCTTGGAGCTGGGGCGGAACCCCTTGACCACTATTCTGCCCTGCCTGCTGGGCTGGAGTTTGCTGTGTGAGTTGGTGAGTTAGGCTAACATTGTGCTGGTGCCTCTAGATGGGAGGGAGGACAGTGTGCCGCTGTAGGCAGGGTCCCAGCTCTCCAGAGGGTGGCTAATACTGTGCCTAACCACCGTGCTGGGACTAGTGGTGGTATGTGTGTGTGGATTAGGGAGTATGTATATGTGTGGGTGGGCCATGGCTAGGTGTCTGTCCAGGGAGTCCCTAGGAGTGGCCAGCAAGTCAGCTTTCATTGCTGGCTGCTTGTCCTCAGACCCACACCACCCTGTGGCCACTAGGGCATGATGTGTTTCTCCTTGGGGATTACTGCCCACTGAGGCAGTTGAGTCCACATTTTAAAGGCTCTCAGCTGTGGGCAGCTTATGGGAAACAGAGAGACCCCCCCCCCCCCCATGCCCAGCCTGAAGCAGCTCAGATGGCCTCTCTAAATAGAGGCACTGAGCAGCTGGTGTGACAAGGAGGCTGAGTCGCACCAGGCTCAACAAAAGGCAGCAACAGCTACTGAGTGAGGGGATTTGTTTGTGCACAGGTTCTGATCAAATGATCTCCAGGTCATAGGGCAATTCAGCAGGTTCTTCTTGGAAGATTTTCTGAGTTTCTTTTGTCCTACTCATGATTAGATAGAGGCACTTTAAACTCTTTAGTAAGCAGGATCTGTTTTGGATTTTCTATTTTCTTATTTCCTTCCAAATAAAATGCATATATTTATCAATGAATGGGGGCTTTTTTTGATCAAGGATATTATTTCTAGGTGTTAAATGTGATATAGGGTCTCCCAAAAGTTTCTCCTAAGATTGCCATACATAGGGAAAACGGGAAATTGCTGCTAAATGTACCTTATTTACAAAATATTCATTACAAAATTTTACAAAAGAGGTGGCCAACATACAGAGAATATTTTGTAAAATTTTGAAATTATTTTGTAAAGGTACATTTAGCTACATTTCCTGTTTTCCCTATGTATGGTGACTTAGAGGCCCCACTTTGTGGGGCACCCTGTACTACTGGTATCCTAGAAAAAATATTTTTAGAATTGGGTGTGTCTTGCTGCCTTTCCCCACCCTATTGGGTATTTTAAGTGCTCCTCAGCCCTGATTCAGCTGGAGCTATGGTGACTCAAGCCAGCCTAATAAGAGGCAGTTTCACCAAAGAGTCATCCATGGGTAGTTCTTTTTTCCCGAGTGCTCTGGTAGTTTCTGGGTCAACAAGCAATTGGAGAAAGTGCTGTGGATCTCTTGGCTAAAGGAAAAGGGTAAAATGCAGATTGCATAATATGCTTACCTTGTAGCTGGCTTGAGGTCTATTTGTGAAAGCCCGGGCCTCACGACCAAAACCAAGCTCCAGTTGGAATCAGGAGTCATGTATTTGTGCCATGGTCCAGGCAAGGCTGGCAGGAGTCACTGGCTTTGGGTGCTTGGTGGTAACACCAGATGTTCCAGAATGATTGACTACTACATGCTTACCAGAATTAGGCCTGGGACCTAGAGAGGTAGGGAAAGGAATATAATGGGGAGCTGTGGATGATGGCAGCCAAGACTTGGAATCAGGTATATCTGTGTTCAGATCCCAACTCTGATACTGCTGACTCAGTTTTTCTAAGGTTTCTTATCTAAAAAAGAGAGAAAAAAGTTTGGAGTTAGAAGTAAGTCATAAAAAAAGACTCAGGAGAATAAAAAAATAAAAATCAATGTGCAGAACTGAAACATTTAGGGGCAGTCTGGCTTTTAGCTAGGACTTGATCTGAGGGCAGATACTTCCCTCCTTGTGGCAAGATTGCTTCTTGATGCACTAGGCCTATACAACTTACCCTTTCAGTAACCCTAATAAAGAAAAAAAGTATTTCTTCCCTGCCATTACAAAAAAAAAAAAAAAAAAAAAAAAAAAAATCCTGACTCTTGGCTCATTAGGTCATTCTGAAAGCTTGAACCAATGCTAGGAACTGCTGAGCCCTGGAGCCTGGAATGGGGGCAGCCACACCCAAGCTATAAAGATGGACAATAGGGAAAAGATGATTTTTTCCAAATTAAAATTCCTGGTGCAAGTACCAGAGGATGGTGGGGGGCAGTGGATGCTGGGTAGGCCAAAACAAGAGATGCCCGCTGGACAAGAGGTGCATTCCCTGGTCATCCTTGTTAATCAGGAAGTGGGAGGGCAGGAACAAAAACACTATTATTTGTAAGGATCCGGGCCAGGGTCAGGCATCAAGTATCAACAACTTGCTACCCTGCTTTTGCTCATAGTATGACGTCTTTATACTATTGAAATTTGCAGCTGAAATGAGATATACATGTTGCTTTAAACTCTCAAGGTATCAAACCTTATTCAATGGCTTTTTTTCCCCTCATGGTTCTGGCACTTGTTCTCTGTTTGTGGTGTGCCTCTTGCGTACAGATAATCCAGATAGTGATTGCTGGATTAGAACCCACCAACTTGGGTGTATGTGGCTGGCACATAGCACACTGTGCTATGGGTGCCAAGAGAGATAGTGGTGGTTGTCCAGGAAGTCTGAAAAGTGAGGCCTGTAGCTGCTACTGACAGATGAAGAGGGCCTCTTTCGGGGCAGAAGCATGGGGCTAGGTGATACAGGCAGGCGGAGGACCTAGGGATGGATTTTCCTTGGGGCCACAGGGCTTTCTGTGTACTTCAGAAAGACCTGAATGCTTTTCACCCCCTGCTTCAGGGCCAGTGTCCTGTCCTTTTCCCTGCTGTTCCACTCTGAAGTTTACTGCGGCACCTCTTGTCTTCTCTGCACAGCAGGTCTGTTTCCTCTGGGATGATCCACCTTAGGGTACCCCTCAAGAGCATGCTTGGCAGAGGAGCACATGGGGCCGGGGTGTCCTCCCACACTGGACAGTGCCATTTAAGGGATGGATGTGAGACTGGCTGTGCAGGGGAAGCCCCTCAGGAGGACTCTCCTCTGGACAGAGCAAGGAACTGTAATGGATTTACATTAGAAAGATTCTTCCAAGAACATGGGTCAGAGAAAGAGAAGACCCCGACTTAGTGGGGGTGGAGGGCTCTTTGTGCTGCCCTCCGGGCTGGTCTGTGGTGAGGAAGGAGGTAGGTACAAGAGAATTAAGAGAAGTTTAGATGAGTTGCTCAGAATGTAGGGGCTTGGGGGTCTAGTCCTTGATAAGGGATTGAGAGAGAAGGGGAAGCGCAGGGGCAGGACATAGAAAGGGTACGGCTAATTATTAGGTTGGGGGAGGTGGGTGCCCAAGTAATTCCACCAGGAGTCTGAGGGGTAGGCTGGGACCCAAGCAGAAAAGACATTTTCCTCCTTTGGCAATGACAGGGAGTCCAGAGGGGATGCCCAGCTTGGGTCAGAGAAACAGGAAGAAGAAAAGCTTTGCTGTGAGGTTGAATTTGGGAGGTGAAGGGCACAGAGCCCACCCAGAGTGGAGACCCAGGAGCTGTGCGTGAGCCAGCTGTGGGAGGACAGGGTGATGAAGTGACACAGAGAGAAAGTGGGCCCAGCAGGGGAAGAATGTGGGTCCAGGACTCAGGACCAAGTCCTTCAGCAGAGAGCTCGCCCCCTCCTCTTCAAGCTGGGGTGGTGGTAGCTGGGAGGCAACTGGGGAACCATCAGGCAGTATGACAGGAAGCTCCTGTAGGCCCATCAGCCCCTTGAGGGGTGCTGTCTGCCCCATGGCTAGAGTGGGGTTTGTGTCTGCAGGGCGGGTCATTTCAAGGTCTACTACTCCCTTGCTTACCCCCATCCACACTTTTAAATAGAACATCCAGTCTCTGGCCTAACTTAGAGCAACAATTTATTCTCTTATGCTTTATTCCAATTTCCATAACAGAGAAAACTTCAAAACAAAAAGTAAAACCATTTTAAACAACTTGGAGTTTTGTTTGGCTGTTTTGGGAGAGGTATGTACTGGGGGAATGGGTAAGCAGGGGAGTTCATCCCTGAATAATCTAAATCAATGAAAAGGAAGTTAAAAACTGCCTCTCAAGATGACTCAGGGAACGGTTCCTCTGTGAAGGGTGGTCTTGGAGTGCCTGGTCCCTCCCTGTCTTCTGTCAGCCTCCCTGTCCCCTCTAGGGAGCCCTGGAGCATATACCACCCAAGGTGTCCCAGCATGGGCCTGTGGGCCCCCACCACAGCTGGTGCTTGTATATGGGCTGCCTGGAAAGGAAAAGGATTCCCTTGGGGGAAGCAGCTCTCTAGGGCAAGCACACCTTGAAGGACTTGACAGCTGGAGGCAGTGAGATCTTCCTTCCAGGAAAGGGGTACTTGGGCAGTGCAAAATGGTGATCATGATAGTAGCAACCTAGCAGGGTTTAAGTAAGAGAAGGTGTGTGTCTTCTGTAAACTGATGCTGGTTATCTTTCAAAGAGCACTGGGGATACTCTGCCAGGAGGCCCATGTGGGAACCCCTCCCAGCAGAGCTGACACCAGCCTTGTCTGATAGGATCAATTTCCCAAGAATGTCAGGGTGGTGACTCCAGAGCCCTCAGAGTTGGATGCTGGGAAGATAACCATTTATTGAGTCGCCACTGCCTTCATTCAAGTGTCTCACATTAAATCGCAATGAGGGTTCAGAGCAGGAGGTCTCTGATCAAAACGATGACATTTCAAGTGGGGGAAGTCTAGACAAAGAGGAATACTGGAGGCTGTTACATTTCATTCTGAGGACTCTGAATGCATTTCAGTCTTGCATCTTCCCATTCTGAAGCCATGTAGGATGAAAAGCCCAAGCTTTCTATTTCATGTCCATCAGGATGTAGGAGTCATTTCAGTCCCAAGTCTGAAGTGGGGTACAGGATTAGAAGGATGCCTGTGGAAATTGTCACAAAAATTGCACCCAGTGAATCGTGCCTCCTGGAATTTAGTCCTTGTGTGTTCTTTTCCCATGCTGACAAGAGGCCAGCCGTGGGACCTGTTTTGGTCACTGGGACATGAGCACACACAGCAGAGGCTTGGCAAAGCCTTGCACACTGGGATTTGCTGAAGCTGAGACTCACCTCCTTCAGGGTAAAAGACCAGGTGAAAGACAGCGCTGGTCTTCCCACTGAGCAGAGCCTCCCAGCTGTCCTACAGAATCACGGAGCAACAATTGATGTGAAATTCACATGACATAAACTGAAGTATTTTGAAGTGTGCAGTTCGGTGGCTTTCATTCACAATGTTGTGGGACCACCACATCTTTCTAGTTCCAAAACAATTAATATGGGAAAAGTGAGAGATTAAATAATTTGTCTAATTGAAGCCAGACAGGCCAATCCCAGAGCTCATGCCCTGTTCACTCGCTGTACTGCAGTCCAGCCCGAGGTGAAAGGCCAGCTTTGGGAGATGGAAGGGTGTGAGTATTTGGCTTTGTTGTGAAAGAGACACTATTCTCAGTTTTCTCTGTAGTTCATAATGATGATCACTGGCAGGAAGGATCAACAGCAACTAAAGGCAATAGTGATTAAAATCTATACAGCATAAAATTCTAATCTGTGAAGTCCGATTTGGAAAGATTGAGCTTTGTAGAAACAATGTTTATAAAGTAAGTGTTCTAGGGAAAAAGTTGCAGCCTTAATATTTCATGTAAACAAGACAGACTGAACTGGTCAAAGCTTCATGTAGAGTTTGCCTGGAAAAGAATCCCAATGAAAATAACTTCCGTGAAAGAAAGTATGAATGAAAATGGTAAAATAGGAAGGATTTAAATAGTGTATTTAAAAAAATTTGATCATTGACTTAAATTGACTTAATGGAGTTTTCCCCAGAAAATCCTGTCAGTACCAAAAAGGTATCCATGATGACAAATTTGTGGTTTAAACAATGTTATTCTTAGGAGTCAACATATCCTTAGGATGGAACATCTGAGTGAAACCATTTTTTATCTTTCGTAAAGATTCTTTGAAGACTGTGACATGCTATTTAAATGTGAGTGTGGGTCACTTTGGGATGCTAAGCCAGAGTTCTAAGATCCTAGATCCTTTAGAGAATAAATCCATTGGGATTTAGAGTCAAACTCCAGATACTGGGATTGATTTATTATGCAAAGTGAGGAGGTGAAGGTTTCTCTGGGGAGTCAGGAATTCACCCCAATGCCAGGGAGAGTCAGGTTCTGGTGTTTGTCTTGAGACATGTTTTGTGGCAGGGAAGAAAATGGCATATGGAGAAGCCACAGGGTAGTCTTAGGTCTAATTAGGTCAGGGAACCTGATATAAAGTCTTTGTAAGAAGGAACCTTAATCCTTAAGAAAGAGCTCTTTGGGAGTGTGTCATCTCAGGTAACCCTGTATAATAGGGACCTAGTAGCAATAGCTGCCTAGTAGCAAGAATATGGGAGCAGGAGTTCCTTAGGCTCTATTAGAAAGGGAGTTTGGGACTGACTGTAGTAGTGCTGGAAGTGTGAAGGAGAAATACAGGGTTACTCACTGGCCACCCTATCTGAGGCTTATAAGCCTTTCAGGTATTGTAAAGCTATTAAAACATAAAGAAAATTATAAAACCAAAATTAAAAAAAAAAAAACGAGTAAATGTTTAAAACATGTAACATTAGGTCTCTAATAAGGGATTATGTGTAGGTCTCATATAGTTTATAGATAAAAAAAACTTTGGATTATAAAATGAAAATATATTCTTAACAAATTTATGAAAATTAAACATTCTTTAAAAAATGTATAGCAAAACAATACAATGTAATCTAGATAACTATATATAGAACTGTATGGGTAACTATCCATTCCCCCCCAACCCCCCCAGCCATGCATCTATAAATGAAGGTAGTGAGTGTGTCTAAATATGGCTGACAGGCAGGAGGGCTTAGGGCCCCTGGAGGTCTCCATGTGACAGACGGAGGTGGAGCATAGAACATGAAGTCAGAGTAGTTAGTCTGTTAACAAAATTAGATGGGGTCTGGAGCCAATGACCTTGTTAATTAGTCCAAGAACTTGATTTTTCTTGAGGCTGGTGTTGCCTAGGGAATAACTGTGTAAGATATTATAAGAATTTTAGCAGAAAAAAATACTAAGGAATATGTGGAATATGCAGAGGACAGATATATGTAGGTTTTCAGAACATGCAGATGATGGTTCAGTGATATACTAAGTGCCAAAAGTGTTAAGAATAAAATCCCCAAACCACATCCTGGGGCTTTCGTGTGAATGGAGCCCTCTGAAGTTGCACAACATGGTGGCCCTGCCAAGTCCTTAGAGTCATAGAGCCACAGAGAGGAGGATAAAACCAAGGGAATTGTCCACCCCACACTCCATACAATGGGATCCCACTCAAGATATGTATTTGTGGTCATCCCAGGGAAAAGGAAAGAGATACTCTCCAAAGAGAGAAAACCCACAGGCTAAGCTCTATTACCTCTCCATTCTGCCTGGGGCCAGAGCCCTGGGAATGACACAGCTGCCTCTGCTGCTAGAGAAGCTGAATAGGTCTGGGCAGCTAGTGATGAGCTGAGCAGACAGATTGGAATGCAGGGAGCACTAATTTGTTAGGAATCCCCTGTCTGTCACTGGTCATTACTTGTGTACTAAAGACTGTCTTTACAGGGGCTTCTCTTGCTCAACAAACACATCCATAAACTAAATGTCTTTGCTTTTTAAGGGGAAGGTGTGTAAGTCAAGAACTGTTCCATAATCCGTGCTCTCTGAGCACTGCACACTGCCACATTCATCTTGTCGCACGCCAATGGGTTGGTCTTTTGTGAATACGGTTAACTAGTGCAACTGCACTTTGGAGAGAACTGGAATGTTCTCCTGGTTCCCAGTCTCGATGCCAATTTCTCTGGAATGGGAACTTCTCCCCTTGATGCTTTAGAAGCCACATGGATAATGAAAACCCTTCTCTGACAGATGCTGAGAAATGGATCCTTCAAAAAAACACCACTTTTCTCAAATTCAATGCAAACCTAGAATATATTTGGTTATGTTTTTATATGGACAATCTTGTACTCTTGTAGGGCATTCATAGGAATTTGAATAAATTATCTTCATCTTTGTTTTTGCACCATGTGACTGTTCCTACCCATTCTAAACTTGCTCACCTCTGCCTCTATTCTTCTGAATTTAAAATCCTGTATTATTAGGCCTGACAAGAACATGTAAATGGCCTGATTTAACCTCTCCTTGTTTTTCCCCTGGGGAAACAAAGCCTGAAGGGTGAGTGAAATGGCCAATACTTCTTCAAGTTAGCATCACAGCTATGGCTAAGTTAGGTTCATGGAGGACAGAACCAGTTTATTCCAGGGCTCCAGATTTGTGTTGCTTGTTTTTCACCTAAAGGAACTGGGCCCAAGATCTTTAATGACACATCTGGCTGAATCCCAGACTCCTATATGGGTGGGAACAAGCCATATTCCATCCTCGCGGATACAGACGGACTAGAACCAAGCTCTGTGGACACACAAGCCTGGCTTTGTGAACCAAGCACGCACCACACTAAAAGTCACACACACGCACACACACACACACAAAATACTTTGTTGACAACTACATTTTATGTGTACAAAGATAGTTGACAAGTTTTACAAAACTAGAGGGATCCTTTCGTAAAGCAAATTAGCATTTCTATTCTCGCCTTTAGGATAAATCTGAATTTCTACAACCATGAGAGTCTGTACATTTGGGTATCATATGAATCCTTGGCAGAGGTAGTCTCTCTGAGTCTCTGTTTTCTCAGCTATCACGTGGTGTTGATATTCCTCAGCATCCCCTGACAGGACAATGACAAGGTCCCAGCATGCTGGGCTGGAAAGGTGGTGTTAGTTCTGTTGCCTCGCACCAGTGTTATCAGCAGTTTCTGTTCCATCCATCCATAGTCTTTTGCTGATGCTAGTTGGACAGCTCCTGTCCTGATTACTGAGGATAGATTAGGATAGAGTATAAAGGGCCTGGAAAGTAGTTCTCGTGGAAGAGAAAACACTCATAGTCAGAAGAGGCCCAAACGGAGGGTGTGATGTTCCGATTCCATTTAATTTGTGTACTGAGCACCCACTGTGTACCAGACGCTGTGCTGTGTCCAGGAAATAGAGGACTCAATGACCAGATCTTGTTCTTAAGTGATAGGCAGGGGCAACAAGGAGCCTAAGCAAGAGAGGGCATGTCAGAGCCCTGCTTGGAGGCAGCAGAGTGACTCTCTGTCTTGAAATTCATTCCGTCTATTGAGGGTAGACCTATTTTCCGCCAATGTACTTTTTTTGCATTAAGGTGGTTTTGCAGTATCAAAGTATCCTGCAGAGTAGAGGAGGCAAGATAGCCATGGGAGACAAGTATCAAAACACACAGTGACGGCTCGGTGTCTGTAGCTCAAGTGGCTAGGGTGCCAGCCACATACACTGGAGCTGGCGGGTTCGAGCCCAGCCTGGGCCTACCAAACAACAATGACAACTACAACCAAAAAACATCTGGGCATTGTGGTGGACGCCTGTAGTCCCAGCTACTTGGGAGGCTGAGGCAAGAGAATCGCTTAAGCCCAAGAGCTGCAGGTTGCTGTGAGCTTTGACACCACAGCACTCTATGGAGGGCGACATAGTGAGACTCTGTCTCTAAATAAATAAATAAACAAACAAACACGTGGTGACTTAAAGCTGTTATTTTGTGATGTTCAAGTTAAGAGCCTTTGGAAGAATTCCGATTAAACTTTCAGTCTGCAGAGAAATGTTTTCCCAGTTTTCTTCTAGGTCTTGAAATCGCAAGTCCTAAAGGTGAGTTCAGGCCTTCATAGCCCCCTGCCCCCTTTGTTCCACATCCCAGCAACCATGACAGTTTGCACCTGGCCATGCCACAGTCTAATCTTTTAGAAAAGCCAATCCGGAAAGCTTACCATGCTTAAAAGGAGCATTGACAGATAAGCGGCCTTCAGGATGGCATTTCCAAAAATTCATCTCTAAGGAGGCGTAGCTAACAAATGTGTATGGTGATTATTTATTCTGCCAGAGAGTCCCAAGGTGATAGAATCAGTTGCATGTGAAATTTGCTTCGACAAACGGTCCCTGATTATGTAAGCCCTCTGCTGTGCTGCAGACAGGGGGGACTCCACTATTGACTGAAACTTCTGATCAACTCTTCCTGCAAATGGCAGGATATAGATTGAAATCATTGTCAGGTCTTCAGTCATGCACCATTTCCCCAGACTGCAGTCAGAAAAACAAACCTCTAAATAGTGGGAGGTTTGCGGGGGGCGGGGGTGAAGGACATGGAGGTGGTGCTGCTGTAAGATACAGGGTAAAATGCTGTTGCTTCTCTGGGGAGAAGCCAGCTGCATCTCCTACGGGAAAGGTGTGGGAGGCATAGAAATCCAGGTCCTGCTAATGATGATTCTGGCATCTCAGAGAACCCTGGAAGATCAAGGGCTTTATCTCCAAGAATGTACCCCAGTCTTCCCAGTTTCAAAAGGTAAGAAGTCATACCTGCCCTGGAAATTCTGAAACCTTAGACTGCTCACAGTTCACCTAAAATGATCTGTTGATTTTTAGAAAGCAACATTGCAAATTTATGGGCTCAATTTTGTAACATGGAAATGCATCAGTAGTTTTCCAGGGCAAAGAAACTGGGGCAAATGGGTAGTTTACTTTGATTCAATGTAGTAAAGTCCTTAAAAAAAATCATAATTATCACACAATCTGTATGGTAGGATTAGGCCCAGTGCTAGAAACAGACAAGAAACAACAGAGCCTTAAATAATATAAAGGTTTGTTTTTGCTCATGTAAAATAAGTTCTGCTACTTAAATAAAATCAGAGCTCGTGTGTAGGGCTCTGGCTTCCATAGCCCAAGATGGCTTCTGGGGCACCAGCCATCACATTTATGTTCTAAGCAGGAGAAGAAAGGGGAGCAGTTAAAAAGAATTCCTCCTGATGGAGTTTATTTTATTTAAAGGATTCCTCTTTAATTACATTACTTTTATTGGTCATCCATAATTGCAAAGGAAGTTAATATATGTATTAGTTGAGGTGGGCATATTGCTGCGCAGAATATACTGGGCAGGTAATAGGCAGGCTCTTACATATCATCTTTTAGGAGCAACCTCTGAAGCTATGGTGTGAATAATATAGCTTTAGAACCTAGACATAACTACATTTGAATCCTGGCTATATTGCTTTTCAGCTGTCTGACAACGGGGCAATTTATTTTGGTTTTCTGTACCAGTTTCGTAGCTATAAAAATGAAGATAATAATTCCACCTTATGGGCCTGTTATAAGGATTTGATGAGAAAGCTCTTGCAAAGTGCTCAGCTTAGAGCCTGATGTTTGAACAGTAGGTGTTCAGTGTTGGTGCCCCTGATTTGTTGTCCTTAGAACGTATGATTTACCCACACGGAGGCTTTGCCCATCAGCTCCTTGGCTGCCGCTCAGAGTCTTCCCTAGCACAGAGGATCTGTGAGGATGACAATCATATTTTTGATAATGCTAGCTGCAATAAGAGCTGGCATGGGTCCTGTGCCGTGCCTCCTCTGTACCAGACACTGTGCTGGTTGTTTTACAATTATGTCACTTAACCAGTGCTATGTCAGACACCACTCATCCTCTGCCCAGATCCTTGGGTCTCATTTACCATAAAGACTCATGCCTGCGACTGTGAGGACTCCTGGATCCTCTTTGTCCACCGTGCAGAGAGCCAGAGTGCCTGGGCCAACCTAGCTTCCAGCCACTAAGTGATCTGTGCAGTAGTCTGAAAGCCTTGCTCATCTGCTTGAGCTGGGCCAAACTGTGACAAACAACAGCCTCCAGAATGCTCTGTGAGATCAGCCTGGGAAACTGTGTCTGGCCTGGCTTTACCTGATCCCTGCCTGCTTCCCCAGGTGTGTAAGTACATGTCTTAAACCCATCCCATGCATGTGAATTCTCCTCTTGGTCTGCTCTGAGGAATCTGACCTAAGATCCATGGAGCTCCCTGAGGTAGACCTGGTAGTGAACCCTTTCCCCTCTTGCAGAAGGGAAAATTGAAGCTTTGATAGTCTGAGTAACTTATCTGAGGTCATACAACAGTAAGGTGGCAGATTATGATTCGAACCTCGGTCCACCTAGCAGCAACCTGTGATCTTATTTTCCAGCAGCTTATTTTCTCTGAATGGCAGCCTAGGACCTAGAGGGACAAAGTACCAAGGGCTTTAGCATGTAGGTAGGGCCTGTTGTTTTTAAGGGGTACTGACAATAGCATCTAAGTTCTCTATGAAGGTCCTATCAAGGGTGTCCTGAAATTCCAACTCTTTTGATTGAGGTTTGGTCCTCTTCAGTTTTGGGAAAGGAGCAAGGAGGCCATTGGCGAGGACGAGGGTATGACTGTATAGGCCATGGCGTTTGAGTTTCTGCCATGCTCCCCTCCTAGGGTGGCCTGACATGCCAGCATCAGTCCTGCCGAGAAAATTTGGCTCACTTCTCACTGTTATTTCCAAGGCATGTTTGCTTTCTCTCCAAAAGGGCAGCCGTGGGTCTTCTCATTTCCAAAAGGCTTGGAAGTTCATTCCTTTCTGTCCCTTGGGCATGAGAAGATGGTCAGCCCCAGTTCCATTGAAGGGGATAGGGAAATAATAAAATTAGCAATAATGATTCAATAATTATAGAAGTCCCCATTATATGAGAACACTTAATGTCAGGAAAAAAAAAAAAGCCTTGAAAGTGAATCCTCTTAAAACATTGGCCAAAAAATCATGGTAAATAGAATGCAAAATGTAAAAAACAAAAAACCCAAAAAATACAACAAAAGCCTTCTTTGTGATTTTGCCTAGAAAATAAACTGAAAACTATACAAATAAATTTATGTTGAACAACATTTAGGTTGTGATACTATCAATTAATTCTTCAAATCCAACAAAATTAAATGATTTCCCAGTACTAAATTCATTATTTTTTTTGAAATTTCTAAATGTCTTTTAAAGAAATTTTAGGAATTTGCAACAGAAAACAAGGACAGAATAGCCATTTTAAACACGATTAGTGGTTTCTTTCTTTCTTTTTATTAAATCATAGCTGTGTACGTTAATGAGGTATGGGGTACAATGTGCTGGTTTTATATATAATTTGAAATACTTAACAAACTGGTTAACATAGCCTTCACCACACTTTCTTAATTGTTGTGTTAAGACATTTATACTCTACACTCGGTAGATTTGACATGAACCCTTGTAAAATGCACCATAGGTGTGGTCCAACCAATTACCTTCCCTCCACCCATCCTTCTCCCTCCCATCTCCTCCCCCTCCTCTTTCCCCTTCATCTTGGGCTGTAGTTGGGTTATAGCTTTCATACGGAAATGTAAATGATTATATATTGGTTTCATAGTAGAGCTGATTACATTGGATACTTTTTCTTCCATTCTTGAGATACTTTACTAAGAAGAATATGTTCTAGCTTCATCCATGTAAACATAAAAGGTAAGTCTCCATCTTTCTTTAAGGCTGCATAATATTCCATGGTATATGTATACCACAATTTATTAATCCATTCTGGGTCAATGGGCACTTGGGCTTCTTCCATGACTTAGCAATTATGAAGTGGGCTGCAATAAACATTCTGGTGCAAATATCTTTGTTATATTATGACTTAGCAATTATGAAGTGGGCTGCAATAAACATTCTGGTGCAAATATCTTTGTTATAAAATTATTTATATTTGACTTTTGAAGGATAATCCAGAAAAGAATAATTTATTTTCCCCAAGATTTTCTTTTAGTCTTTGAACTTCACATCATTTTCTTTGAAGCATCCTCACTCTTTTTCCATTTTTGAGAACTGGCTGCCTCTGCCCATACTCCTTGGCCTGTGGCTCCACTGCCTGAACTGAGCAGCCTCCAACATCACTTTCACTGACCTCATGAAACCCCTAATTTATTTCCACATTTGCAATTATATTTTTCCATATATTTGCATTGCATTTGCAAATGTGGTCAGATATTGGAGGGCCCAGACCTCTGCTTCTGGCAGGAAGGCATGCTTACGTTAATTGTAAGGAGCTTTGGAGTGGGGGCCAATTTTATAAGAACTGTAATTTAGAATGAATATTTTTGTGCTATAAAACCTTTCACTATCTTGTTCCATTCTTTATTTCATGCATTTACATAATGAATATTCTAGTAACACAGCCCTCCCTCTGTACCTGTACAGTGTTTCTAAACTTATGATGCCTTTGACATTTCATTTGATCTGCACTTCTGCCTGGTGAGGAACCATAAATTTCTGGATGATTTTTTGTTTTGTTTTCTTTTCTTTTTAGCAAGCTCATTGCTATGACTTTTCTGAGAGCCAGAAAGGTTGAATGACTTGCCCACGGTCCCACAGCTGCTTGAGAAGCAGAGCCGGGGTTGGAACAAGAGTGTTGGCTATTGGTCCTGGCTCTTTCTCTAGCTCATCACAGTGCTGGTTCCCCAGCAGAGGCCCTGCAGTACAAATGCTTACAACATGCTCAAAACCTTTGTTAGAAAGAATTCTATATATATATAAAGAGTCTCAAACTCTTACCCTGGGTAGAATGCTGTGGCATCACAGCTCACAGCAACTTCAATTTCTTGGGCTCAAGCAATTCTCTAGTCTCAGTCTCCCAAGTAGCTGGGACTACAGACACCTGCCACAACGCCTGGCTATTTTTTTGTTGCAGTTGTTATTGTTGTTTTAGCAGGCCCGAGCCAGGTTCAAACCCACCAGCCTCTGTGTATGTGGCCAGTGCCCTACCCCCTGAGCTACAAGTGCTGCCAGAATTCGATATTTCTAAAATACCATGGTGGGAAAAAAAAAATCAGAACATCTTAGAGTTCCTTGAAATAATTTGAAAGTTTACTACTGCATTTTAAGATATGCATCATGGGCAGGTTGTATTTTTGGGGTCCTTACTGTCTCTGCAAGTCCCCATGTGGCCGTGTTTACCTGGGTACTAACAGAGCACCTACAGGCTCTGAGTGGAGTGTGGGATAGACAGACCCCAGATCCTGTCGTGAGCCCTTCCTCTCAGCTAGGAGGCCTATGTGAAGCTGAATCAGACACTCAGTGCTCTTCAGATCTAGATCCATATCTAGGTTAAAAAGCCCCATTAGCAAAGCTCACTTCTTACCTTCACCAAAATCAAAGTTAGCTGCTCTGCTTGTAGAAGACTCCTCCATGGGCAGGAAATTCTCTGGTCCAGAAGTGCTGTTTGGCTTACCTTGGCAACATCACTTCAATTAGGGTCAACAGCCCTCTTAATTATGCAGTGTTCCTTAAGCAACAAGGTAATGCTTCATTCATCAAAATTTTATCTCTTAGTTATAAGAGTCCCTATGGTCTACTCCACTGAAATTATCAACAAGAATAAATCTGAGAGTTCAATATTACTGCACGCCATCCATTCGTTAGGGCTTGTTTTATTTGTTTCCTGCAGTTTGGAGCTGCCAGGAAGTGAGCAGTCAGCTGCCAGCAAAGGCTAAAATGTGACTGCTGGCCATGCAGGCACTGTGGCCAGGCCTGTTCCAAGGCAGGCCAGGGAGGGAGGACATGGCCCTTGGGAGGGCCCTGTGAGGAGGCTGGGGAGGAAGCCTGTTGCTCTTCCTCCAATCACTTCTAGTAGGTGAAGCATTTTTTCTCCCATTTCTTTCCAAGGAAGTGATCAGAGAGGCCAAGAACTCCCCAAAGTCATCTGGTTTATTCCTCTTCCTCTTAAACACTGCTTCCCACAGTGAGGCTGATTGCAACAGAGAATAAGTGGGAAGCCATGAGTGCTTCCAGCACCACAATTTTCAAATGTTTCCAGATGCTTCTGGGACAAATAAAATAAAAATTCATTTAAGAGATATAGAATTCACAGTCGTTGTATCAACAGTCTTTTGGGAGCACCTCCTCAGCCTTCAAAGGCTCCTTTTCTCTGAGAACCAAGTTCCTTCCTCCTGTAGAAACCAGCCCTTGGTCCAGGTTTGTACCACGTGAGCCCCTTCTGCTCAGTCTGAGTGCTTTGGACCCAGGTGGTTGGGATGTCTTGTCTAAGCTCAGCCAACCAAGGCCTCCCTTTCAGAAACTTGAAATCAAGATTCAAAGATAGTTTTTGAGCGCAGGTGATTGGCCTTGAGATAATAATATGTGACTAGGAACTGTAGGGAATGTAGGGTGACATCACCTCCACCCCTATTTTCGGTGTGGGACACAGGGGTGCCGGGCACACCGGGGGAGAAGTGTATCCCCAAGGACATGGGTAGAGGTAGAGGCCACAATCAGTGTAACCTGGCTTATTGTACCCTCAATGAATCCCCAACAATTAAAAAAAAAAAAAAAATTAATCATTCTGGCAGTGGGGTAGGGCCTTGGTGTATGCCACACCTTTTAGGGGCAAGGCACAATTGTAAGAGGGACTTTACCTAACTAATGCAATCAGTGTAACCTGGTTTCTTGTACCCTCAATGAATCCCCAACAATTAAAAAAAAAAAAAAAAAAAAAAAAAGAAGTAGAAGCCGGGGCAGTGGCAGTTGGCCCTTACTGCTCTGGCTCCACTCCTTTTCCCCAGGAGCTTGGGGCCCCTGGGTAGCCCAGCTGTCCTTCCAATACATTAAAAGTTGATCACAGCAGCTCCTGCTGCTTTCCATAAGTTTAACCAAAGAAACTTGGACAACACAGGGATCTCTTGGTATCATATATTTTCTCAATAATAGATACTGAAATATATTATTATTAGGAGAGATCTTGAATTTTTACATTCTTTATATGAAAGTATCAATTCTTAAAGGAATGTTTTGGGGTTGGTACCTGTGTCTTAGTGAGTAGGGCGCCAGCCCCATATACTGAGGGTGGCAGGTTCAAACCCAGCCCCGGTCAAATTGCAACAACAAAAAAATAGCCAGGCATTGTGGCAGGTGCCTGTGGTCCCAGCTACTTGGGAGGCAGAGGCAAGAGAACTGCCTAAGCCCAAGAGCTGGAGGTTGTTGTGAGCTGTGACACCATGGCACTCTACCAAGGGTGACAAAGTGAGACTCTGTCTCTAAAAATAAATAAATAAATAAATAAATAAATAAATAAATAAATAAAATCTTGGGATTACACCTGCGGTGCATCTTACAAGGGTATATGTGAAACTTAGTAAATGTAAAATGTAAATGTCTTAGCACAATAACTAAGAAAATGCCAGGAAGGCTATGTTAACCAGTGTGATGAAAATGTGTCAAACGGTCTATACAACCAGTGTATAGTGCCCCATGATTTCATTAATGTACACAGTTATGATTTAATAATAAAAAAACAAAAAACAAAAATAAAAATGCGGGCCCAGGCTGGGTTCGAACCTGCCAGCTCAGGTGTATGTGGCTGGCACTTTAGCTGCTTGAGCCACAGGTGCTGAGCCATTTCCTAAATTTTTGTTTACCAATGAACTCACATCAATATCCTAGCCAATTTATAATCTAAAGCATTCTGAATAATTAAATAATTTAAAAAAATAAAAAAGAATGTTTTGAAAGGTTAAAAGTCTCTGTTTTGCCTAAAAATTCTCTAGAGAAGGAGATGCCACAGTTACAGGTGATACTTTATGCAAAGCACTCAGCTCAGCATCCTTTGCAAATCAAGTACTCAGGAAGGGTCAGTAATGATTTACTTTGCACCTATGGACTCATGACCAGTACTCACAATGATAAGGTTCTGAAGTCTGTGATGATCTGACCACCCAGATGTCCCCCACCCCCAGATCTTTGCAGCCATGGTGTTTGTACTTACCCTGCTTTTTGGAGCAGAAAGAGTAGCACTGGGGTGGTTGTACATGGGAATGGCTTCATGGCATCACCAGAGAATGAGTTGACTCAATCCCCAGGCCCCATCTCAGACCCATTGAATAGAAGCTCCAGGAAGGAGCCTGGGAAGCCATGGCTTTAACCGTTTCCCCAAGTGTTCTCTCCGGGGCAGTGTGGGAAACACTGATTTGTGAGGATTATAAAAGTGTTCTCTTAAGTGGACACAGGTGAAGAGATGTCATAGCTGCAAAGAGTCATGCCAATCATGCCATGGTTTTTAACCTCAGGAGTATTGTTGTCTGCACAATTACCTAGCATCCAATTGCCACCTCCCACTCCCACCTCACCACTACCAAGATTTTAATTCTACTTTCTTCTTCTTTCCCACAAAGCCTGAATGTTTCTGGAAAGCTGATCTTATTACCAGGTCCAGGCAAGGGCCTTGGTTAAATCAAACCAGTCGGTGCATTAAATTTCCTGGTTCAGGTATGGGTATGTGCACTTTATTAAGAGCATTCCTGCTCTGGGGGAATTTTAGGGACTATTTCTTGGAAGATGTCTTAGTCCACTGGTGTCATGACAGAATACTGGAGGCTGAGGAATTTATAAAGAAAAAAGATTTGTTCAGCTCACGATTTTGATGGCTGGAAAATTAAAGATGGGGTACCTAGAGTTGTTGAGCACTTCAGGCTGCTTCTGCTTATGGCAGAAGATAAAGAGGAGCTGGTGCATGCAGAGATCACATGGCAAGAGAAAAGGAAGGTGGTAGGGTGCTCTGTAGGAACTAACTAATAGCCTGAGAACTAACTCACCCCCCAGGGGAGGACATTAGTCTATTCATGAAGGATCCACATGATCCCACAACCTCCCATTACATCCCACCTCTAACATTAGGGATCAAATTTCAACATGAGGTTCGGAGAGGGCATATCAGAAGGGATGATGGAAGGGATCTGAAGGGTGCAACTGTTGCAGCTATTTTGCCACCATGAGGAAAATAGATGACTCTGACACTGTGGAAAGCAGAGCAAATAACAGAAAAGAAACCAAACCTTTATTAACATTATTAAGGTGCCAAAGCTCAGCTTACCTCTGTACTTTCCATTTATGGGGATCAAATAATTTCCTATATTGCTTTAGTTACTCACTGGGTATTGGGTATAAATTTGCACTAGAGATATACTTCGCAACTTCTTAAGAAAAGTCAATATGTGTCTTTCATATATTGATGAAAATTGATCAAGGCATTAAATCCTTGGCTGATTCCCAAATAAGAGAGAATGGATTTGGATTTCAGTAATGGGAATTTGAATTAGAAAGAAGGAAAACTTTTCTTGCCATGAAGATGGTGAGGTATTTAAAGGGGTCATCCAGGAAGGCTTTAAGAGTATCCTATTTTGAAGATTTAAAAAGAGAGAGAGTAGATTTTCCTAGGATAATTTCAAGTGTTGCCCTACAGAGCGGTGGAGGGATAGCATACTTGTTTTTACTTAGGATCTCTCCTACTCTGTGATTTCATAAAATTGTCCAAACTTTATTCTGGATCATAATCCTGATTTCAGTTATGAAATTCATCATCCCAGCTCTCCTAGAGTTTCTCAAATGACACTTCGTAAACTTTCTCAGGAGTAGACCCACCCAGATGTCTTCTGAGCTGCTGAGGAATGAAAGAGCTCGTTCTCTCCCTTGTCATCCACTAACCAGATTTGTCACTTGGCCAACTAGGAACATTTTTATTGCAAACCGTGCTGTTTCCACTGACCACACTTTCAAAGCTGTTAAGATGGAAAAAGAAAGAAAACCATATTGTGGTTTGTTTGATTTTCTGATGTGTACATGATGAAGTGGACATTATTCCAGGGTCTTAAATCTTTCCCACTAAAATGTCCCACAGCATCTGAAGCCTGTTCATTTGTACAGTGAACACAGTAGTGCAGCAGGGATGACTTTGCTAAAAAATTATAAAATATAATAAAAGACTTTGTGTTTCCTATAAAGGGTGCCACAAGGACCAGAGTGCTCTTGGGATGTTGGTGTGACAGCAGGAAGGGTTTAGCCCCAAGCACATCCATTCATTTGACATTCCTGGTGCTGGGCGTGGTGTAGTCAGAGTTGAATCAGATATTGCCTGTCATTGACAAAGTCAAGTCTAGGAATGGAGTCACATCAGCAGCTGAGCGGACCTTGAGGAGTGTGAGCAGAGACCAGGGGCGTGAAGGGAAGAGAGCTGCGGAGGTGCCGGCGTGAGGCTTCCAGGATGAGGCCAACCTGCTCGGTTCCCGGCAGACACCGTGAGCTTAAGAGAACCGAAAATAACTCTTGTCGTGGCCCTGCTGCTTTTATACCTCATTCAAGTCACTGAATTTTCCTGAGCTTGTTTCCTCAACAGTCATGCAGAATTTGTAAACCTCCCTCACAGAGCAAGTGAAAGTAGTTTGTGAACCTTAGTGTGTCACTGTGAGTGAGTCAGCTCGGTGAGGCTGGGAGGGGCCGGGTCAGGAGCCTCCTTCCCTGAGGAGAACGTGGGCGAGGGAGAAGCCTCCATGTGAGGGGGCACCTCATGGAGGGGTCACGCCGATTCCTATGATGCCGGACCCCAGGAGTACTCTTCAGGAATATGGACCATTGCCCGTCTCTACTTTCAGCCTAAAAAAGCAGAAAGCTCAGGCTATCTTAGATGCTGGGGTCAACCATTTCAGGGGCAGGAATCAAGAAAATCAAATTCCAGTTCTGCTTCCTTGGTCTGGAAAAAAAAGGTCATTTTTTCTGCTTCACTATTTTTTTTTTTTTTTCCTGTCCCTAGAAAGCTGAGTAATATTTGACAGACCAGGCTGCATCACCATGGAGACGTGAGCCTGCCAGGTGCTTCTCTGGAGAGGACAGCCAGGCATCGTGAGTGCCTGACTCTGCAGGGCTAAGTCAGAGATACTCAGAAGGCCCTGGTTTCTTCTTACTTTCTCCAAGGCTCT
Source organism: Loris lydekkerianus (assembly GCA_963574355.1). Lineage (NCBI taxonomy): Eukaryota > Metazoa > Chordata > Mammalia > Primates > Lorisidae > Loris > Loris lydekkerianus. The sequence goes on along the minus strand of CAUYPK010003714.1, from coordinate 1,742 downwards.
TGAATGTTGCTTTTCACCACCAACTCCTTTAAAAAAAACCTGTTGAGTAGTGTATGTATTTCCTTTAATGAGGATAAAGCCCTTCATTCCCTAATTTGCCACAAGGGCTAAGATGCCATTGCCCCAGGGGAGAAAAGGACTATGTTCACACAAAGGTACAACCCATGCCTGTCATGTCCTTTCTGAAGGGTGTTGGTAGCTAGAAGTGGGTGACAAGAGGGCCCCAAGGTACTCAGCGTTCAGAAACCCAAACAGAGGCCCCACTGCAAAAAGAGAAGGCAGCAGGAACACTGCTGTCAAAATGCTACTCCTTTCATGCCTTCTCCTAGGATTGGTCCTGTTACTGGTGCCTGAAATTTGTGGCTGCTGTGTTTTCTGCCATATTTGCCATCAGAAGGTTGGAATGATGGAGCTAATATCTCAGTTTTCAAAACAGGAAAAAATGTGAATTTTGGAAAACACAGGGCTTACTGTCCATCTTACTTCAATTCTGGAATAAATTATTTGGTAGATATTTGTGAGCTCATTTCAAAAGAAAGTAATGCTCATGGGTTACAAGCACTCAGTTTGGAATTTATAGCTTGTAGTTCAGCTTCTTCCAGGCAAGCATTGTATGCAAGGGAAGCAATGAATAGACATTTGTTTAAAAAAATGAAGGCAGATTTAAAGCAGTTCGTAATAATAAAAATGTATCCTAAAATGGAAAATTAGAGACAAGAGAGAAAAAAATGTTGGAGAAGAAAGAAAAAAATAGATTAGAAAAAGAAAGAAAAAACCCAGAAATACATATTTTAGTATCTGGGATGATTGAATGACTTGCAAATGAGCATGTGATTTAGCTCCAAGATTTCTGGAAACCAAAACAAAAGAATAATTGTTAGGCTCTCTTATTCTCTCAATATTTGACAAAAACAAACCAACAAAAAAATAGAATTTCACCTGGATAGATGTTTAAAATTTTTTTCCTACCACTAAATTCTGTGTGAAATTTACTGCATGAAAATTGCATTTTGCATGTAACAGCAAGCAACACAATATATTTCAAAAGATATAGACAAATAGAGCTTTTGTTTATTTTTTTCAATCATGTAACTTTCTTTTTTTTTAAAAATTAAATCATAGCTGTGTACATTAATGTGATCATGGGGCACCATACACTGGTTTTACAGACCATTTGACACATTTTCATCATGCTGGTTTACATAGCCTTCCTGGCATTTTCTTAGTTATTGTGTTAAGACATTTATATTCTACATTTACTAAGTTTTACATGTACCCTTGTAAGATGCACCGTAGGTGTAATCCCACCAATCACCCTCCCTCTGCCCATCCTCCCCCCTCCCTCCCCTCCCTTTCCCCATTCCCCATATTCTTAGGTTATAACTGGGTTATAGCTTTCATATGAAAGCCATAAATTAGTTTCATAGTAGGGCCGAGTACATAGGATACTTTTTCATCCATTCTTGAGATACTTTACTAAGAAGAATATGTTCCAGCTCCATCCATGTAAACATGAAAGAGGTAAAGTCTCCATCTTTCTTTAAGGCTACATAATATTCCATGATGTACATATACCACAATTTATTAATCTATTCGTGGATTGATGGGCACTTGGTTTTTTCTATGACTTAGCAATTATGAATTGGGCTGCAATAAACATTCTGGTACAAATATCTTTGTTATAATGTGATTTTTGGTCTTCTGGGTCTATACCTAGTAGAGGAATTATAGGATTGAATGAT